>CM023491.1:54409902-54453483 GCA_013339685.2 Hyalomma asiaticum
CGCTCTCAGTCTGTTGTATACCTTGTGTGTATCAGTATAGGAGTTGATAGAGGAGAGGAACGAGTGCCAGCTTTCCCGTTTCGATTCCCGTCGAATGCGCCGGCCATTTGCTTTGGCGCGCTTGAAGTCTACAAGGTTTTCAAAAGTGGGATACCTACGGAATTTCGACCACGCCTTGTTTTGCTGATCGCGGGCATTCTTACACTGGGCATTCCACCACGGCCTCCGTTTGTTTTGCGTCCTACTTGTTGTCTGTGGAATGGATTTCTCTGCCGCCTCTATAATATGGAGTGTAATGAAGGATTGCAATTCATCGATGCCCAGGTGTGTGACTGATATACAGGAAAGCTGCGACAATATTTGAAACAATTCCCAGTCAGCCACCTGTTCTTTAAATTTTATAACAGTGTTTATGCACCCACTTATGTATCCTTTGTGTTTTAGAGAAACGGGAAAGTGGTCACTCCCATACAGATTATCAAGAACAGCCCACTCTGTGACTGCAAGAAGTGATGGAGAGCCAATAGCAAGGTCTATTGCAGTGGAAGTGTTATGTGCTATATTATAGTATGTGGGTTCCTTTCTATTAAATAGGCAGGAACCAGAAGACAATAGGAATTTTTCAATTAAGGCACCACGCGAGTCAGTCCTTGCACATCCCCAAAGTGGATGGTGCGCGTTAAAGTCGCCGACCAAAAGGAAGGGGTCAGGGAGCTGACCCACAAGATTTTCAAAGTCTTCAATACATAGGCGATGGTCCGGGGGAATATATATGGAGCATACAGTCATTATTCTGCCAAAGATTACTGTTCGTACCGCGACTGCCTCTAAGTCCGTGACAAGGGAAAGACTTTGCGTGGGGATTTTTTTCTGTGCGACAATGGCAACACCACCCGATGAGTGAACATTGCCCTGCCTGTCCTTTCGGTACACAGTATACTGTTTCAGAAAGTTTGTGTGTGTAGTGTTTAAGTGTGTTTCTTGTAGACATAGAAGGTTTGGTTGGTGGTCTGCGAGTAGTTCATATATGTCATCTAGATTTTTAAATAGCCCACGACAGTTCCAGTGCATAATGCTCTCTGCAGCCATTCTCTCTTTTTTGTTTTCTTTGTTTTTTTTTAGGGGTATGAGACTGATCAAGTATCATCGCCAGTAGCCGGCGGCATCACTGGCGGATGTTTCTTCTGCTGTTTGAGGCGGTCTTGAGATTTCCGCCTCGCTTTCGGGGAATCCCGCAGCGTCACCGACTCTGGGGTTCCCGTGGTCACCTCCATTGCTTCCAGTGCGGGCTCGGAAACAGTTGGAGGCTTGTCTAGAGGGAGAGACTCCCTCTCAGGTGTCTGTGTTGTCCCAGATGCCTTTGAGAAATTGACGTCTGGGACTTGAATGGATGGTACAGCCAGAGGCTGCTTCCTGGGGGGCTGGGCTGGGCGCGCATCAGCAAAGCTGTATTGCGTGCCCACCGACACCAGACGCCGCCCGGCCCCCCGGCGCGCTGCGTCAGCATACGATCTCGTAGAAAGAAGTGAAAGCTTCTTCCGGGCTTCAGGGAACGTAATGTTTTCCGTTACTTTCAATTGTATCACCTTCTTCTCATTCTGAAAGACCTCACAGGTTCGGGAGTACGCAGCATGTGGTCCATGACAGTTGGGGCATTCATTTTGAGTGGCGGAGCAGCTTTCGGTTTGGTGCTCATGTGCACCACACTTTGCACAGGTGAGTTTTCCGCGGCATGTGTTTGAACCGTGTCCGAATTTCTGACAGTTGAAACATCTTCTCGGGTTTGGAACATAGGGCCGGACTTTGCAATGTATGAATTCTGCTTTGACAGCATCTGGTAGGCGGGAACGACTGAATGTCAGCACAATGTGAGGTGTCACAACCTCTTCCCCGTTTCGCCTTATGGTGATGCGGCGAAGGGCGGTAACACCTTGATCTCGGAAGCCTTCAAGGAGGTCGGAGTCTGTTTCACGAATCAGGTCACGCTCTGTTATTACTCCTTGTATTGTGTTTAAGCTGCGGTGAGGGGTAATGGACACCTGTAGGTGTGCAAATTGCTTTAGCTTGAGGAGAGTGTCTGAATGGTTTTTTTCTGATACTTCCACAAGGAGGTCACCGGATGGAAGTTTCTTTGCTTCATAGTTTTTTCCTATAGCTTTCTGGAGGGTTTTGGCGATTAGAAACACAGACATTGCAGTAACTGATTCGTCTTTGACGAGTGAGTGAATGACCAGGAAACGTGGGAAGTGTTCGTACTCTTGTCGGGTTCTGGCAGCGATTTCTTCGGTGCGGCTCCTTTTCAGGGACCGATCGGGTTTTTTAGAATTATTGGAGCTCATACGACGTTTGTATTCTGACGGTTCCTCGAGTGTCACCTGTGTTTCACCGTCTTACGCACAGGAAGGTCCCGGGGCTCCTGCCTGGTGAACAGACGAGCAGCCCGTCGGCCGGAGCTTGACCATGGCCCCGACCGCCACCGTTCGTGGTTTCTACCCTTCACCTTAAAACCTTTCGCCACGGTACGGATGACAGCTTCGGTGTGGGGGCTAAGGGTCCGTGGTGGCGCCAAGCACCATCACCTTGATACTCAAGGTGCCCTTGCGGGCAACATAACACAATTGGAAGGGGATCGATATGAGTGTCAAACAAAAGGTGAATGTCGAAGAATGTAATATTGGTCACAGTCACGTTCATGACATGACATAATGTGCTCAGGTCATGCTATGACGTGAGCACGACTCTGCAAACATAAGACCACTGGAAGGGGATCGATATGGGTGTCAAACAAATGGTGCATGTCGCAGAATGTAATATTGGTCATAGTCACGTTCATGAAAAGACATGATGTGCTCAGGTCATGCTATGACATGAGCATGACTGCAAACATAAGACCACTGGAAGGGGATCGATATGGGTGTCAAACAAAAGGTGCATGTCGAAGAAGGTAATATTGGTCGTAGTTCGGTTCATGTCATGAAATGATGTGCTCAGGTCATGCTATGACATGAGCATGACTGCAAACATAAGACCACTGGAAGGGGATCGATATGGGTGTCAAACAAAAGGTACATGTCGAAGAATAATATTGGTCATATTCACGTTCATGACATGACACAATGTGCTCAGGTCATGCTATGACATGAGCATGACTCTGGAAACATAATACTATTGGAAGGGTATCGATATGGGTGTCAAACAAAAGGTGCATGTCGAAGAATGTAATATTGGTCATAGTCACGTTCATGACATGACATAATGTCCTCAGGTCATGCTACGACATGAGCATGACTCTGGAAACATAAGACCACTGGAAGGGGATCGATATGCGTGTCAAACAAAAGGTGCATGTCGAAGAATGTAATATTGGTCATAGTCACGTTCATGACATGACATAATGTGCTCAGGTCATGCTATGACATGAGCATGACTCTGGAAACATAATACTATTGGAAGGGGATCGATATGGGTGTCAAACAAAAGGTGCATGTCGAAGAAAGTAATATTGGTCATAGTCATGTTCATGACATGATGTGCTCAGGTCATGCTATGACATGAGCATGACTCTGCAAACATAAGACTACTGGAAGGGGATCGATATGGGTGTCAAACAAAAGGCGCATGTCGAAGAATGTATTATTGGTCATAGTCACGTTCATGACATGACATAATGTGCTCAGGTCATGCTAGTACATGAGCATGACTCTTGAAACAATTCTATTGGAAGGGGATCGATATGGGTGTCAAACAAATGATGCATGTCGAATAATGTAATATTGGTCATAGTCACGTTCATGACATGACAATGTGCTCAGGACATGCTATGACATGAGCATGACTCTGGAAACAATGCTATTGGAAGGGGATCGATATGGGTGTCAAAAATTTGTGCATGTCGAAGAATGTAATATTGGTCATAGTCACGTTCATGACATGACATAATGTGCTCAGGTCATGCTACGACATGAGCATGACTCTGGAAACATAATGCTATTGCAAGGGGATCGATATGGGTGTCAAACAAAAGGTGCATGTCGAAGAATGTAATATTGGTCGTAGTAAGGTTCATGACATGACATGATGTGCTCAGGTCATGCTATAACATGAGCATGACTCTGGAAACATAATACTATTGGAAGGGAATCGCTATGGGTGTCAAACAAATGGTGCATGTCGAAGAATGTAATATTGGTTGTAGTTAGGTTCATGACATGATGTGCTCAGGTCATGCTATGATATGACCATGAGTCTGCAAACATAAGACCGCTGGAAGGGGATCGACATGGGTGTCAAACAAAAGGCGCTTGTCGAAGAATGTATTATTGTTCATAGTCACCTTCATGACATGACATAATGTGCTCACGTCATGCTATGACATGAGCATGATTCTGCAAACACAATACTATTGGAAGGGGATCGATATAGGTATCAAACAAATGGTGCATGTCGAAGAATGTAATATTGGTCATATTCACGTTCATGACATGACATAATGTGCTCAGGTCATGCTATGACATGAGCATGACTCTGCAAACATAAGACCACTGGAAGGGGATCGATATGGGCGTCAAACAAATGGTGCATGTCGAAGAATGTAATATTGGTCATAGTCACGTTCATGACATGACATAATGTGCTCAGGTCATGCTATGACATGAGCATGACTCTGGACACATAATACTATTGGAAGGGGATCGATATGGGTGTCAAACAAAAGGTGCATGTAGAAGAATGTAATATTGGTCATAGTCACGTTCATGACATGACATAATGTGCTCAGGTCATGCTATGACGTGAGCATGACTCTGGAAACATAATACTATTGGAAGGGGATCGATATGGGTGTCAAACAATAGGTGCATGTCGACGAATGTATTATTGGTCATAGTCACGTTCATGACATGACACAATGTGCTCAGGTCATGCTATAACATGAACATGACTCTGGAAACATAATACTATTGGAAGGGGATCGATATGGGTGTCAAACAAAAGGTGCATGTCGAAGACTGTAATATTGGTCATAGTTAGCTTCATGACATGATGTGCTCAGGTCATGCTATGACATGATCATGAGTCTGCAAACATAAGGCCACTGCAAGGGGATCGACATGGGTGTCAAACAAAAGGTGCATGTCGAAGAATGTATTATTGGTCATAGTCACGTTAATGACATGACATAATGTGCTCAGGTCATGCTATGGCATGAGCATGACTCCGGAAACATAATACTATTGGAACGGGATCGATATGGGTGTCAAACAAATGGTGCATGTCGAAGAATGTAATATTGGTCAGTCACGTTCATGAAAAGACATGATGTGCTCAGGTCATGCTATGACATGAAGGTGACTCTGCAAACATAAGACCACTGGAAGGGGATCGATATTGGTGTCAAAAAAAAGGTGCATGTCGAAGAATGTAATATTGGTCGTAGTTAGGTTCATGACATGATATGATCTGCTCAGGTCATGCTATAACATGAGCATGACTCTGGAAACATAATACTATTGGAAGGGGATCGATATGGGTGTCAAACAAATGGTGCATGTCGAAGAATGTAATATTGGTCGTAGTTAGGTTCATGACATGATGTGCTCAGGTCATGCTATGACATGACCATGAGTCTGCAAACATAAGACCACTGGAAGGGGATCGACATAGGTGTCAAACAAGAGGTGCATGTCGAAGAATGTAATATTGGTCGTAGTTAGGTTCATGACATGACGTGATCTGCTCAGGTCATGCTATAACATGAGCATGACTCTGGAGACATAATTCTATTGTAAGGGGATCGATATGGGTGTCAAACAAAAGGTGCATGTCGAAGAATGTAATATTGGTCGTAGTTAGGTTCATGACATGACATAATGTGCTCAGGTTATGCTATTACATGAGCATGACTCTGGAAACATAATACTATTGGAAGGGGATCGATATGGGTGTCAAACAAATGGTGCATGTCGAAGAATGTAATATTGGTCGTAGTAAGGTTCATGACATGACATGATGTGCTCAGGTCATGCTATAACATGAGCATGACTCTGGAAACATAATACTATTGGAAGGGGATCGATATGGGTGTCAAACAAATGGTGCATGTCGAAGAATGTAATATTGGTCATAGTCACGTTCATGACAAGACATGATGTGCTCAGGTCATGCTATGACATGAGCATGACTCTGGCAACATAATACTATGGAAGGGGATCGATATGGGTGTCAAACAAAGGTGCATGTCGAAGAATGTAATATTGGTCATAGTCACGTTCATGACATGACTATAATGTGCTCAGGTCATGCTATTACATGAGCATGACTCTGGAACATAATCTATTGGAAGGGGATCGATATGGGTGTCAAACAAAGGTGCATGTCGAAGAATGTAATATTGGTCATAGTCCGTTCATGACATGACATAATGTGCTCAGGTCATGCTATGACATGAGCATGACTCTGGAAACATAATACTATTGGAAGGGGATCGATATGGGTGTCAAACAAATGGTGCATGTCGAAGAATGTAATATTGGTCGTAGTAAGGTTCATGACATGACATGATGTGCTCAGGTCATGCTATAACATGAGCATGACTCTGGAAACATAATACTATTGGAAGGGAATCGCTATGGGTGTCAAACAAATGGTGCATGTCGAAGAATGTAATATTGGTCACAGTCAAGAATGTAATATTGGTCACAGTCACGTTCATGACATGACATAATGTGCTCAGGTCATGCTATGACGTGAGCACGACTCTGCAAACATAAGACCACTGGAAGGGGATCGGTATGGGTGTCAAACAAATGGTGCATGTCGCAGAATGTAATATTGGTCATAGTCACGTTCATGAAAAGACATGATGTGCTCAGGTCATGCTATGACATGAGCATGACTGCAAACATAAGACCACTGGAAGGGGATCGATATGGGTGTCAAACAAAAGGTGCATGTCGAAGAATGTATTATTGGTCATAGTTACGTTCATGACGTGACATAATGTGCTCAGGTCATGCTATGACATGAGCATGACTCTGCAAACATAAGACCAATGGAAGGGGATCGATATGGGTGTCAAACAAGAGTTGCATGTCGAAGAATGTAATATTGGTCGTAGTTCGGTTCATGTCATGAAATGATGTGCTCAGGTCATGCTATGACATGAGCATGATTCTGGAAACATAATACTATTGGAAGGGGATCGATATGGGTGTCAAACAAATGGTGCATGTCGAAAAATGTAATACTGGTCATAGTCACATTCAAGAAAAGACATGATGTGCTCAGGTCATGCTATGACATGAGCATGACTCTGGAAACATAATACTATTGGAAGGCGATTGATATGGGTGTCAAACAATAGGTGCATGTCGAAGAATGTAATATTGGTCATAGTCACGTTCATGACATGACATAATGTGCTCAGGTCATGCTATGACACGAGCATGACTGGAAACATAATACTATTGGAAGGGTATCGATACGGGTGTCAAACAAAAGGTGCATGTCGAAGAATGTAATATTGGTCATAGTCACGTTCATGACATGACATAATGTGCTCAGGTCATGCTATGACATGAGCATGACTCTGGAAACATAATACTATTGGAAGGGGATCGATATGGGTGTCAAACAAAGGTGCATGTCGAAGAATGTAATATTGGTCATAGTCACGTTCATGACATGACATAATGTGCTCAGGTCATGCTATGACATGAGCATGACTCTGGAAACATAATACTATTGGAAGGGGATCGATATGGGTGTCAAACAAATGGTGCATGTCGAAGAATGTATATTGGTCATAGTCACGTTCATGACATGACATAATGTGCTCAGGTCATGCTATGACATGAGCATGACTCTGGAAACATAATACTATTGGAAGGGGATCGATATGGGTGTCAAACAAAAGGTGCATGTCGAAGAATGTAATATTGGTCATAGTCACGTTCATGACATGACATAATGTGCTCAGGTCATGCTATGACATGAGCATGACTCTGGAAACATAATACTATTGGAAGGGGATCGATATGGGTGTCAAACAAAAGGTGCATGTCGAAGAATGTATTATTGGTCATAGTCACGTTCATGACGTGACATAATGTGCTCAGGTCATGCTATGACATGAGCATGACTCTGGAAACATACTATTGGAAGGGGATCGATATGGGTGTCAAACGAAAGGTGCATGTCGAAGAATGTAATATTGGTCGTAGTTAGGTTCATGACATGACATAATGTGCTCAGGTTATGCTATTACATGAGCATGGCTCTGGAAACATAATACTATTGGAAGGGGATCGATATGGGTGTCAAACAAATGGTGCATGTCGAAGAATGTAATATTGGTCGTAGTAAGGATGATGATGATGATGATGATGTGCTCAGGTCATGCTATAACATGAGCATGACTCTGGAAACATAATACTATTGGAAGGGAATCGCTATGGGTGTCAAACAAATGGTGCATGTCGAAGAATGTAATATTGGTCATATTCACGTTCATGACATGACAATGTGCTCAGGTCATGCTATTACATGAGCATGACTCTGGAAACAAATCTATTGGAAGGGGATCGATATGGGTGTCAAACAAATGGTGCATGTCGAAGAATGTAATATTGGTCATAGTCACGTTCATGACATGACATATGTGCTCAGGTCATGCTATGACATGAGCATGACTCTGGAAACATAATACTATTGGAAGGGACTTCGATATGGGTGTCAAACAAATGGTGCATGTCGAAGAATGTAATATTGGTCATAGTCACGTTCATGACATGACATAATGTGCTCAGGTCATGCTATGACATGAGCATGACTCTGGAAACATAATACTATTGGAAGGGGATCGATATGGGTGTCAAACAAAAGGTGCATGTCGAAGAATGTAATATTGGTCATAGTCACGTTCATGACATGACATAATGTGCTCAGGTCATGCTATGACATGAGCATGACTCTGGAAACATAATACTATTGGAAGGGGATCGATATGGGTGTCAAACAAAAGGTGCATGTCGAAGAATGTAATATTGGTCATAGTCACGTTCATGACATGACATAATGTGCTCAGGTCATGCTATGACATGAGCATGACTCTGGAAACATAATACTATTGGAAGGGGATCGATATGGGTGTCAAACAAAAGGTGCATGTCGAAGAATGTAATATTGGTCATAGTCACGTTCATGACATGACATAATGTGCTCAGGTCATGCTATGACATGAGCATGACTCTGGAAACATAATACTATTGGAAGGGGATCGATATGGGTGTCAAACAAAAGGTGCATGTCGAAGAATGTAATATTGGTCATAGTCACGTTCATGACATGACATAATGTGCTCAGGTCATGCTATGACATGAGCATGACTCTGGAAACATAATACTATTGGAAGGGGATCGATATGGGTGTCAAACAAATGGTGCATGTCGAAGAATGTAATATTGGTCATAGTCACGTTCATGACATGACATGATGTGCTCAGGTCATGCTATGACATGAGCATGACTCTGGAAACATAATACTATTGGAAGGGGATCGATATGGGTGTCAAACAAAAGGTGCATGTCGAAGAATGTAATATTGGTCATAGTCACGTTCATGACATGACATAATGTGCTCAGGTCATGCTATGACATGAGCATGACTCTGGAAACATAATACTATTGGAAGGGGATCGATATGGGTGTCAAACAAATGGTGCATGTCGAAGAATGTAATATTGGTCATAGTCACGTTCATGACATGACATAATGTGCTCAGGTCATGCTATGACATGAGCATGACTCTGGAAACATAATACTATTGGAAGGGGATCGATATGGGTGTCAAACAAAAGGTGCATGTCGAAGAATGTAATATTGGTCATAGTCACGTTCATGACATGACATAATGTGCTCAGGTCATGCTATGACATGAGCATGACTCTGGAAACATAATACTATTGGAAGGGGATCGATATGGGTGTCAAACAAAGGTGCATGTCGAAGAATGTAATATTGGTCATAGTCACGTTCATGACATGACATAATGTGCTCAGGTCATGCTATGACATGAGCATGACTCTGGAAACATAATACTATTGGAAGGGGATCGATATGGGTGTCAAACAAAGGTGCATGTCGAAGAATGTAATATTGGTCATAGTCACGTTCATGACATGACATAATGTGCTCAGGTCATGCTATGACATGAGCATGACTCTGGAAACATAATACTATTGGAAGGGGATCGATATGGGTGTCAAACAAAAGGTGCATGTCGAAGAATGTAATATTGGTCATAGTCACGTTCATGACATGACATAATGTGCTCAGGTCATGCTATGACATGAGCATGACTCTGGAAACATAATACTATTGGAAGGGGATCGATATGGGTGTCAAACAAATGGTGCATGTCGAAGAATGTAATATTGGTCATAGTCACGTACATGACATGACATATGTGCTCAGGTCATGCTATGACATGAGCATGACTCTGGAAACATAATACTATTGGAAGGGGATCGATATGGGTGTCAAACAAAAGGCGCATGTCGAAGAATGTATTATTGGTCATAGTCACGTTCATGACATGACATAATGTGCTCAGGTCATGCTAGTACATGAGCATGACTCTGGAAACAATTCTATTGGAAGGGGATCGATATGGGTGTCAAACAAATGGTGCATGTCGAAGAATGTAATATTGGTCATAGTCACGTTCATGACATGACAATGTGCTCAGGACATGCTATGACATGAGCATGACTCTGGAAACATAATGCTATTGGAAGGGGATCGATATGGGTGTCAAAAAATTGTGCATGTCGAAGAATGTAATATTGGTCATAGTCACGTTCATGACATGACATAATGTGCTCAGGTCATGCTACGACATGAGCATGACTCTGGAAACATAATGCTATTGGAAGGGGATCGATATGGGTGTCAAACAAAAGGTGCATGTCGAAGAATGTAATATTGGTCATATTCACGTTCATGACATGACATAATGTGCTCAGGTCATGCTATGACATGAGCATGACTCTGGAAACATATACTATTGGAAGGGATCGATATGGGTGTCAAACAAATGGTGCATGTCGAAGAATGTAATATTGGTCATATTCACGTTCATGACATGACATAATGTGCTCAGGTCATGCTATGACATGAGCATGACTCTGGAAACATAATACTATTGGAAGGGGATCGATATGGTGTCAAACAAAGGTGCATGTCGAAGAATGTAATATTGGTCATAGTCACGTTCATGACATGACATAATGTGCTCAGTCATGCTATGACATGAGCATGACTCTGGAAACATAATACTATTGGAAGGGATCGATATGGGTGTCAAACAAAGGTGCATGTCGAAGAATGTAATATGGTCATAGTCACGTTCATGACATGACATAATGTGCTCAGGTCATGCTATGACATGAGCATGACTCTGGAAACATAATACTATTGGAGGGGATCGATAGGGTGTCAAACAAAAGGTGCATGTCGAAGAATGTAATATTGGTCATAGTCACGTTCATGACATGACATAATGTGCTCAGGTCATGCTATGACATGATCATGAGTCTGCAAACATAAGGCCACTGCAAGGGGATCGACATGGGTGTCAAACAAAAGGTGCATGTCGAAGAATGTATTATTGGTCATAGTCACATTAATGACATGACATAATGTGCTCAGGTCATGCTATGGCATGAGCATGACTCCGGAAACATAATACTATTGGAACGGGATCGATATGGGTGTCAAACAAATAGTGCATGTCGAAGAATTTAATATTGGTCAGTCACGTTCATGAAAAGACATGATGTGCTCAGGTCATGCTATGACATGAAGATGACTCTGCAAAACATAAGACCACTGGAAGGGGATCGATATTGGTGTCAAACAAAAGGTGCATGTTGAAGAATGTAATATTGGTCGTAGTTAGGTTCATGACATGATATGATCTGCTCAGGTCATGCTATAACATGAGCATGACTCTGGAAACATAATACTATTGGAAGGGGATCGATATGGGTGTCAAACAAATGGTGCATGTCGAAGAATGTAATATTGGTCGTAGTTAGGTTCATGACATGATGTGCTCAGGTCATGCTATGACATGAGCATGACTCTGGAAACATAATACTCTTGGAAGGGGATCGATATGGGTGTCAAACAAAGGTGCATGTCGAAGAATGTAATATTGGTCATAGTCACGTTCATGACATGACATGATGTGCTCAGGTCATGTTATGACATGAGCATGACTCTGGAAACATAATACTATTGGAAGGGGATCGATATGGGTGTCAAACAAATGGTGCATGTCGAAGAATGTAATATTGGTCATAGTCACGTTCATGACATGACATAATGTGCTCAGGTCATGCTATGACATGAGCATGACTCTGGAAACATAATACTATTGGAAGGGTATCGATATGGGTGTCAAACAAAAGGTGCATGTCGAAGAATGTAATATTGGTCATAGTCACGTTCATGACATGACATAATGTGCTCAGGTCATGCTATGACATGAGCATGACTCTGGCAAACATAATACTATTGGAAGGGGATCGATATGGGTGTCAAACAAAGGTGCATGTCGAAGAATGTAATATTGGTCATAGTCACGTTCATGACATGACATAATGTGCTCAGGTCATGCTATGACATGAGCATGACTCTGGAAACATAATACTATTGGAAGGGGATCGATATGGGTGTCAAACAAAAGGTGCATGTCGAAGAATGTAATATTGGTCATAGTCACGTTCATGACATGACATAATGTGCTCAGGTCATGCTATGACATGAGCATGACTCTGGAAACATAATACCACTGGAAGGGCATCGATATGGGTGTCAAACAAAAGGTGCATGTCGAAGAATGTAATATTGGTCATAGTCACGTTCATGACATGACATAATGTGCTCAGGTCATGCTATGACATGAGCATGACTCTGGAAACATAATACTATTGGAAGGGGATCGATATGGGTGTCAAACAAATGGTGCATGTCGAAGAATGTAATATTGGTCATAGTCACGTTCATGACATGACATAATGTGCTCAGGTCATGCTATGACATGAGCATGACTCTGGAAACATAATACTATTGGAAGGGGATCGATATGGGTGTCAAACAAATGGTGCATGTCGAAGAATGTAATATTGGTCATAGTCACGTTCATGACATGACATAATGTGCTCAGGTCATGCTATGACATGAGCATGACTCTGGAAACATAATACTATTGGAAGGGGATCGATATGGGTGTCAAACAAAGGTGCATGTCGAAGAATGTAATATTGGTCATAGTCACGTTCATGACATGACATAATGTGCTCAGGTCATGCTATGACATGAGCATGACTCTGGAAACATAATACTATTGGAAGGGGATCGATATGGGTGTCAAACAAATGGTGCATGTCGAAGAATGTAATATTGGTCATAGTCACGTTCATGACATGACATAATGTGCTCAGGTCATGCTATGACATGAGCATGACTCTGGAAACATAATACTATTGGAAGGGGATCGATATGGGTGTCAAACAAAAGGTGCATGTCGAAGAATGTATATTGGTCATAGTCACGTTCATGACATGACATAATGTGCTCAGGTCATGCTATGACATGAGCATGACTCTGGAAACATAATACTATTGGAAGGGGATCGATATGGGTGTCAAACAAAGGTGCATGTCGAAGAATGTAATATTGGTCATAGTCACGTTCATGACATGACATAATGTGCTCAGGTCATGCTATGACATGAGCATGACTCTGGAAACATAATACCTACTGGAAGGGGATCGATATGGGTGTCAAACAAAAGGTGCATGTCGAAGAATGTAATATTGGTCATAGTCACGTTCATGACATGACATAATGTGCTCAGGTCATGCTATGACATGAGCATGACTCTGGAAACATAATACTATTGGAAGGGGATCGATATGGGTGTCAAACAAAGGTGCATGTCGAAGAATGTAATATTGGTCATAGTCACGTTCATGACATGACATATGTGCTCAGGTCATGCTATGACATGAGCATGACTCTGGAAACATAATACTATTGGAAGGGGATCGATATGGGTGTCAAACAAATGGTGCATGTCGAAGAATGTAATATTGGTCATAGTCACGTTCATGACATGACATAATGTGCTCAGGTCATGCTATGACATGAGCATGACTCTGGAAACATAATACTATTGGAAGGGGATCGATATGGGTGTCAAACAAAGGTGCATGTCGAAGAATGTAATATTGGTCATAGTCACGTTCATGACATGACATAATGTGCTCAGGTCATGCTATGACATGAGCATGACTCTGGAAACATAATACTATTGGAAGGGGATCGATATGGGTGTCAAACAAATGGTGCATGTCGAAGAATGTAATATTGGTCATAGTCACGTTCATGACATGACATAATGTGCTCAGGTCATGCTATGACATGAGCATGACTCTGGAAACATAAGACTATTGGAAGGGGATCGATATGGGTGTCAAAAAACGGTGCATTTCGAAGAATGTAATATTGGTCATAGTCACGTTCATGACATGACATAATGTGCTCAGGTCATGCTATGACATGAGCATGACTCTGGAAACATAATACCTATTGGAAGGGGATCGATATGGGTGTCAAAAAACGGTGCATTTCGAAGAATGTAATATTGGTCATAGTCACGTTCATGACATGACATAATGTGCTCAGGTCATGCTATGACATGAGCATGACTCTGGAAACATAATACTATTGGAAGGGGATCGATATGGGTGTCAAACAAAGGTGCATGTCGAAGAATGTAATATTGGTCATAGTCACGTTCATGACATGACATAATGTGCTCAGGTCATGCTATGACATGAGCATGACTCTGGAAACATAATACTATTGGAAGGGGATCGATATGGGTGTCAAACAAAAGGTGCATGTCGAAGAATGTAATATTGGTCATAGTCACGTTCATGACATGACATAATGTGCTCAGGTCATGCTATGACATGAGCATGACTCTGGAAACATAATACTATTGGAAGGGGATCGATATGGGTGTCAAACAAAGGTGCATGTCGAAGAATGTAATATTGGTCATAGTCACGTTCATGACATGACATAATGTGCTCAGGTCATGCTATGACATGAGCATGACTCTGGAAACATAATACTATTGGAAGGGGATCGATATGGGTGTCAAACAAATGGTGCATGTCGAAGAATGTAATATTGGTCATAGTCACGTTCATGACATGACATAATGTGCTCAGGTCATGCTATGACATGAGCATGACTCTGGAAACATAATACTATTGGAAGGGGATCGATATGGGTGTCAAACAAAAGGTGCATGTCGAAGAATGTAATATTGGTCATAGTCACGTTCATGACATGACATAATGTGCTCAGGTCATGCTATGACATGAGCATGACTCTGGAAACATAATACTATTGGAAGGGGATCGATATGGGTGTCAAACAAAAGGTGCATGTCGAAGAATGTAATATTGGTCATAGTCACGTTCATGACATGACATAATGTGCTCAGGTCATGCTATGACATGAGCATGACTCTGGAAACATAATACTATTGGAAGGGGATCGATATGGGTGTCAAACAAATGGTGCATGTCGAAGAATGTAATATTGGTCATAGTCACGTTCATGACATGACAATGTGCTCAGGTCATGCTATGACATGAGCATGACTCTGGAAACATAATACTATTGGAAGGGGATCGATATGGGTGTCAAACAAAGGTGCATGTCGAAGAATGTAATATTGGTCATAGTCACGTTCATGACATGACATAATGTGCTCAGGTCATGCTATGACATGAGCATGACTCTGGAAACATAATACTATTGGAAGGGGATCGATATGGGTGTCAAACAAAGGTGCATGTCGAAGAATGTAATATTGGTCATAGTCACGTTCATGACATGACATAATGTGCTCAGGTCATGCTATGACATGAGCATGACTCTGGAAACATAATACTATTGGAAGGGGATCGATATGGGTGTCAAACAAATGGTGCATGTCGAAGAATGTAATATTGGTCATAGTCACGTTCATGACATGACATAATGTGCTCAGGTCATGCTATGACATGAGCATGACTCTGGAAACATAATACTATTGGAAGGGGATCGATATGGGTGTCAAACAAAGGTGCATGTCGAAGAATGTAATATTGGTCATAGTCACGTTCATGACATGACATAATGTGCTCAGGTCATGCTATGACATGAGCATGACTCTGGAAACATAATACTATTGGAAGGGGATCGATATGGGTGTCAAACAAAATGGTGCATGTCGAAGAATGTAATATTGGTCATAGTCACGTTCATGACATGACATAATGTGCTCAGGTCATGCTATGACATGAGCATGACTCTGGAAACATAATACTATTGGAAGGGGATCGATATGGGTGTCAAACAAAGGTGCATGTCGAAGAATGTAATATTGGTCATAGTCACGTTCATGACATGACATGATGTGCTCAGGTCATGCTATGACATGAGCATGACTCTGGAAACATAATACTATTGGAAGGGGATCGATATGGGTGTCAAACAAAAGGTGCATGTCGAAGAATGTAATATTGGTCATAGTCACGTTCATGACATGACATAATGTGCTCAGGTCATGCTATGACATGAGCATGACTCTGGAAACATAATACTATTGGAAGGGGATCGATATGGGTGTCAAACAAAGGTGCATGTCGAAGAATGTAATATTGGTCATAGTCACGTTCATGACATGACATAATGTGCTCAGGTCATGCTATGACATGAGCATGACTCTGGAAACATAATACTATTGGAAGGGGATCGATATGGGTGTCAAACAAATGGTGCATGTCGAAGAATGTAATATTGGTCATAGTCACGTTCATGACATGACATAATGTGCTCAGGTCATGCTATGACATGAGCATGACTCTGGAAACATAATACTATTGGAAGGGGATCGATATGGTGTCAAACAAAGGTGCATGTCGAAGAATGTAATATTGGTCATAGTCACGTTCATGACATGACATAATGTGCTCAGGTCATGCTATGACATGAGCATGACTCTGGGAACATAATACTATTGGAAGGGACTTCGATATGGGTGTCAAACAAATGGTGCATGTCGAAGAATGTAATATTGGTCATAGTCAAGTTCATGACATGACATAATGTGCTCAGGTCATGCTATGACATGAGCATGACTCTGGAAACATAATACTATTGGAAGGGGATCGATATGGGTGTCAAACAAATGGTGCATGTCGAAGAATGTAATATTGGTCATAGTCACGTTCATGACATGACATAATGTGCTCAGGTCATGCTATGACATGAGCATGACTCTGGAAACATAATACTATTGGAAGGGGATCGATATGGGTGTCAAACAAATGGTGCATGTCGAAGAATGTAATATTGGTCATAGTCACGTTCATGACATGACATAATGTGCTCAGGTCATGCTATGACATGAGCATGACTCTGGAAACATAATACTATTGGAAGGGGATCGATATGGGTGTCAAACAAATGGTGCATGTCGAAGAATGTAATATTGGTCATAGTCACGTTCATGACATGACATAATGTGCTCAGGTCATGCTATGACATGAGCATGACTCTGGAAACATAATACTATTGGAAGGGGATCGATATGGGTGTCAAACAAAGGTGCATGTCGAAGAATGTAATATTGGTCATAGTCACGTTCATGACATGACATAATGTGCTCAGGTCATGCTATGACATGAGCATGACTCTGGAAACATAATACTATTGGAAGGGGATCGATATGGGTGTCAAACAAATGGTGCATGTCGAAGAATGTAATATTGGTCATAGTCACGTTCATGACATGACATAATGTGCTCAGGTCATGCTATGACATGAGCATGACTCTGGAAACATAATACTATTGGAAGGGGATCGATATGGGTGTCAAACAAAGGTGCATGTCGAAGAATGTAATATTGGTCATAGTCACGTTCATGACATGACATATGTGCTCAGGTCATGCTATGACATGAGCATGACTCTGGAAACATAATACCACTTGGAAGGGGATCGATATGGGTGTCAAACAAAAGGTGCATGTCGAAGAATGTAATATTGGTCATAGTCACGTTCATGACATGACATAATGTGCTCAGGTCATGCTATGACATGAGCATGACTCTGGAAACATAATACTATTGGAAGGGGATCGATATGGGTGTCAAACAAAGGTGCATGTCGAAGAATGTAATATTGGTCATAGTCACGTTCATGACATGACATAATGTGCTCAGGTCATGCTATGACATGAGCATGACTCTGGAAACATAATACCACTGGAAGGGGATCGATATGGGTGTCAAACAAAAGGTGCATGTCGAAGAATGTAATATTGGTCATAGTCACGTTCATGACATGACATAATGTGCTCAGGTCATGCTATGACATGAGCATGACTCTGGAAACATAATACTATTGGAAGGGGATCGATATGGGTGTCAAACAAAGGTGCATGTCGAAGAATGTATTATTGGTCATAGTCACGTTCATGACATGACATAATGTGCTCAGGTCATGCTATGACATGAGCATGACTCTGGAAACATAATACTATTGGAAGGGGATCGATATGGGTGTCAAACAAAGGTGCATGTCGAAGAATGTAATATTGGTCATAGTCACGTTCATGACATGACATAATGTGCTCAGGTCATGCTATGACATGAGCATGACTCTGGAAACATAATACTATTGGAAGGGGATCGATATGGGTGTCAAACAAAAGGTGCATGTCGAAGAATGTAATATTGGTCATAGTCACGTTCATGACATGACATAATGTGCTCAGGTCATGCTATGACATGAGCATGACTCTGGAAACATAATACCTATTGGAAGGGGATCGATATGGGTGTCAAACAAAAGGTGCATGTCGAAGAATGTAATATTGGTCATAGTCACGTTCATGACATGACATAATGTGCTCAGGTCATGCTATGACATGAGCATGACTCTGGAAACATAATACTATTGGAAGGGGATCGATATGGGTGTCAAACAAAAGGTGCATGTCGAAGAATGTAATATTGGTCATAGTCACGTTCATGACATGACATAATGTGCTCAGGTCATGCTATGACATGAGCATGACTCTGGAAACATAATACTATTGGAAGGGGATCGATATGGGTGTCAAACAAATGGTGCATGTCGAAGAATGTAATATTGGTCATAGTCACGTTCATGACATGACATAATGTGCTCAGGTCATGCTATGACATGAGCATGACTCTGGAAACATAATACTATTGGAAGGGGATCGATATGGGTGTCAAACAAAGGTGCATGTCGAAGAATGTAATATTGGTCATAGTCACGTTCATGACATGACATAATGTGCTCAGGTCATGCTATGACATGAGCATGACTCTGGAAACATAATACTATTGGAAGGGGATCGATATGGGTGTCAAACAAATGGTGCATGTCGAAGAATGTAATATTGGTCATAGTCACGTTCATGACATGACATAATGTGCTCAGGTCATGCTATGACATGAGCATGACTCTGGAAACATAATACTATTGGAAGGGATCGATATGGTGTCAAACAAATGGTGCATGTCGAAGAATGTAATATTGGTCATAGTCACGTTCATGACATGACATGATGTGCTCAGGTCATGCTATGACATGAGCATGACTCTGGAAACATAATACTATTGGAAGGGGATCGATATGGGTGTCAAACAAAAGGTGCATGTCGAAGAATGTAATATTGGTCATAGTCACGTTCATGACATGACATAATGTGCTCAGGTCATGCTATGACATGAGCATGACTCTGGAAACATAATACTATTGGAAGGGGATCGATATGGGTGTCAAACAAATGGTGCATGTCGAAGAATGTAATATTGGTCATAGTCACGTTCATGACATGACATAATGTGCTCAGGTCATGCTATGACATGAGCATGACTCTGGAAACATAATACTATTGGAAGGGGATCGATATGGGTGTCAAACAAATGGTGCATGTCGAAGAATGTAATATTGGTCATAGTCACGTTCATGACATGACATAATGTGCTCAGGTCATGCTATGACATGAGCATGACTCTGGAAACATAATTCTATTGGAAGGGGATCGATATGGGTGTCAAACAAATGGTGCACGTCGAAGAATGTAATATTGGTCATAGTCACGTTCATGACATGACATTATGTGCTCAGGTCATGCTATGACATGAGCATGACTCTGGAAACATAATACTATTGGAAGGGGATCGATATGGGTGTCAAACAAAGGTGCATGTCGAAGAATGTAATATTGGTCATAGTCACGTTCATGACATGACATGATGTGCTCAGGTCACGCTATAACATGAGCATGACTCTGGAAACATAATACTATTGGAAGGGGATCGATATGGGTGTCAAACAAAGGTGCATGTCGAAGAATGTAATATTGGTCATAGTCACAGTTCATGACATGACATAATGTGCTGAGCTCATGCTATGACATGAGCATGACTCTGGAAACATAATCCTATTGGAAGGGGATCGATATGGGTGTCAAACAAAAGGTGCATGTCGAAGAATGTAATATTGGTCATAGTCACGTTCATGACATGACATAATGTGCTCAGGTCATGCTATGACATGAGCATGACTCTGGAAACATAATACTATTGGAAGGGGATCGATATGGGTGTCAAACAAATGGTGCATGTCGAAGAATGTAATATTGGTCATAGTCACGTTCATGACATGACATAATGTGCTCAGGTCATGCTATGACATGAGCATGACTCTGGAAACATAATACTATTGGAAGGGGATCGATATGGGTGTCAAACAAAGGTGCATGTCGAAGAATGTAATATTGGTCATAGTCACGTTCATGACATGACATAATGTGCTCAGGTCATGCTATGACATGAGCATGACTCTGGAAACATAATACTATTGGAAGGGGATCGATATGGGTGTCAAGCAAAGGTGCATGTCGAAGAATGTATTATTGGTCATAGTCACGTTCATGACATGACATAATGTGCTCAGGTCATGCTATGACATGAGCATGACTCTGGAAACATAATACCTATTGGAAGGGGATCGATATGGGTGTCAAACAAATGGTGCATGTCGAAGAATGTAATATTGGTCATAGTCACGTTCATGACATGACATAATGTGCTCAGGTCATGCTATGACATGAGCATGACTCTGGAAACATAATACTATTGGAAGGGTATCGATATGGGTGTCAAACAAAGGTGCATGTCGAAGAATGTAATATTGGTCATAGTCACGTTCATGACATGACATGATGTGCTCAGGTCATGCTATGACATGAGCATGACTCTGGAAACATAATACTATTGGAAGGGATCGATATGGGTGTCAAACAAAGGTGCATGTCGAAGAATGTAATATTGGTCATAGTCACGTTCATGACATGACATAATGTGCTCAGGTCATGCTATGACATGAGCATGACTCTGGAAACATAATACTATTGGAAGGGGATCGATATGGGTGTCAAACAAATGGTGCATGTCGAAGAATGTAATATTGGTCATAGTCACGTTCATGACATGACATAATGTGCTCAGGTCATGCTATGACATGAGCATGACTCTGGAAACATAATACTATTGGAAGGGGATCGATATGGGTGTCAAACAAATGGTGCATGTCGAAGAATGTAATATTGGTCATAGTCACGTTCATGACATGACATATGTGCTCAGGTCATGCTATGACATGAGCATGACTCTGGAAACATAATACTATTGGAAGGGGATCGATATGGGTGTCAAACAAAGGTGCATGTCGAAGAATGTAATATTGGTCATAGTCACGTTCATGACATGACATAATGTGCTCAGGTCATGCTATGACATGAGCATGACTCTGGAAACATAATACTATTGGAAGGGGATCGATATGGGTGTCAAACAAATGGTGCATGTCGAAGAATGTAATATTGGTCATAGTCACGTTCATGACATGACATAATGTGCTCAGGTCATGCTATGACATGAGCATGACTCTGGAAACATAATACTATTGGAAGGGGATCGATATGGGTGTCAAACAAAGGTGCATGTCGAAGAATGTAATATTGGTCATAGTCACGTTCATGACATGACATAATGTGCTCAGGTCATGCTATGACATGAGCATGACTCTGGAAACATAATACTATTGGAAGGGGATCGATATGGGTGTCAAACAAAGGTGCATGTCGAAGAATGTAATATTGGTCATAGTCACGTTCATGACATGACATAATGTGCTCAGGTCATGCTATGACATGAGCATGACTCTGGAAACATAATACTATTGGAAGGGGATCGATATGGGTGTCAAACAAAGGTGCATGTCGAAGAATGTAATATTGGTCATAGTCACGTTCATGACATGACATAATGTGCTCAGGTCATGCTATGACATGAGCATGACTCTGGAAACATAATACTATTGGAAGGGGATCGATATGGGTGTCAAACAAATGGTGCATGTCGAAGAATGTAATATTGGTCATAGTCACGTTCATGACATGACAATGTGCTCAGGTCATGCTATGACATGAGCATGACTCTGGAAACATAATACTATTGGAAGGGGATCGATATGGGTGTCAAACAAATGGTGCATGTCGAAGAATGTAATATTGGTCATAGTCACGTTCATGACATGACATAATGTGCTCAGGTCATGCTATGACATGAGCATGACTCTGGAAACATAATACTATTGGAAGGGGATCGATATGGGTGTCAAACAAATGGTGCATGTCGAAGAATGTAATATTGGTCATAGTCACGTTCATGACATGACATGATGTGCTCAGGTCATGCTATGACATGAGCATGACTCTGGAAACATAATACCTATTGGAAGGGGATCGATATGGGTGTCAAACAAATGGTGCATGTCGAAGAATGTAATATTGGTCATAGTCACGTTCATGACATGACATAATGTGCTCAGGTCATGCTATGACATGAGCATGACTCTGGAAACATAAATCTATTGGAAGGGGATCGATATGGGTGTCACACAAATGGTGCCTGTCGAAGAATGTAATATTGGTCATAGTCACGTTACATGACATGACTATATGTGCTCAGTCATGCTATGACATGAGCATGACTCTGGAAACATAAGACCACTGGAAGGGGATCGATATGGGTGTCAAACAAAAGGTGCATGTCGAAGAATGTAATATTGGTCATAGTCACGTTCATGACATGACATAATGTGCTCAGGTCATGCTATGACATGAGCATGACTCTGGAAACATAATACTATTGGAAGGGGATCGATATGGGTGTCAAACAAATGGTGCATGTCGAAGAATGTAATATTGGTCATAGTCACGTTCATGACATGACCATGTGCTCAGGACATGCTATGACATGAGCATGACTCTGGAAACATAATGCTATTGGAAGGGGATCGATATGGGTGTCAAACAAATTGTGCATGTCAAAGAATGTAATATTGGTCATAGTCACGTTCATGACACGGCATGATGTGCTCAGGTCATGCTATGACATGAGCATGACTCTGCAAACATAAGACTACTGGAAGGGGATCGATGTGGGTGTCAAACAAAAGGCGCATGTCGAAGAATGTATTATTGGTCATAGTCACGTTCATGACATGACATAATGTGCTCAGGTCATGCTATTACATGAGCATGACTCTGGAAACATAATTCTATTGGAAGGGGATCGATATGGGTGTCAAACAAATGGTGCATGTCGAAGAATGTAATATTGGTCATAGTCACGTTCATGACATGACATAAAGTGCTCAGGTCATGCTATGACATGAGCATGACTGGAAACATAATACTATTGGAAGGGTATCGATATGGGTGTCAAACAAAAGGTGCATGTCGAAAAATGTAATATTGGTGATAGTCACGTTCATGACAGGACATGATGTGCTCAGGTCATGCTATGACATGAGCATGACTCTGCAAACATAAGAATACTGGAAGGGGATCGATGTGGGTGTCAAACAAAAGGCGCATGTCGAAGAATGTATTATTGGTCATAGTCACGTTCATGACATGACATATGGTGCTCAGGTCATGCTAGTACATGAGCATGACTCTGGAAACATAATTCTATTGGAAGGGGATCGATATGGATGTCAAACAAATGGTGCATGTCGAAGAATGTTATATTGGTCATAGTCACGTTCATGACATGACATAATGTGCTCAGGTCATGCTATGACATGAGCATGACTCTGGAAACAATACTATTGGAAGAGGATCGATATGGTTGTCAAACAAATGGTGCATGTTGAAGAATGTAATATTGCTCATAGTCACGTTCATGAAAAGACATGATGTGCTCAGGTCATGCTATAACATGAGCATGACTCTGGAAACATAATACTATTGGAAGCGGATCGATATGGGTGTCAAACAAAAGGTGCGTGTCGAAGAATGTAATATTGGTCATAGTCACATTCATGAAATGACATGATGTGCTCAGGTCATGCTATAACATAAGCATGACTCTGGAAACATACTATTGGAAGGGGATCGATATGGGTGTCAAACAAAAGGTGCATGTCGAAGAATGTAATATTGGTCATAGTCACATTCATGGCATGACATAATGTGCTCAGGTCATGCTATGACATGAGCATGGCTCTGGAAACATAATACTATTGGAAGGGGATCGATATGGGTGTCAAACAAAAGGTGCATGTCGAAGAATGTAATATTGGTGATAGTCACGTTCATGACATGACATAATGTGCTCAGGTCATGCTATGACATGAGCATGACTCTGGAAACATAATACTATTGGAAGGGGATCGATATGGGTGTCAAACATAAGGTGCATGTCGAAGAATGTAATATTGGTCATATTCACGTTCAAGACATGACATAATGTGCTCAGGTCATGCTATGACATGAGCATGACTCTGGAAACATAATACTATTGGAAGGGGATCGATATGGGTGTCAAACAAAAGGTGCATGTCGAAGAATGTAATATTGGTCATAGTCACGTTCATGACATGACATAATGTGCTCAGGTCATGCTATTACATGAGCATGACTCTGGAAGCATAATACTATTGGAGGGGGATCGGTATGGGTGTCAAACAAATGGTGCATGTCGAAGAACGTAATATTGGTCATAGTCACGTACATGACATGACATGATGTGCTCAGGTCATGGTTTGACATGAGCATGACTCTGGAAACATAAGACCACTGGAAGGGGATCGATATGGGTGTCAAACAAAAGGTGCATGTCGAAGAATGTAATATTGGTCATAGTCACGGCCTCCCCGACTGGCGCGGCCATTATTTCTCTTCGCGCCGCCATATTGGGCGCCTTGCCCTACGGCTTGGACATTTTCAGGTTGACTGGGAGCAAACGCTTGGTTCGCCAAGGACAAAGCTTCAAGCGTCCGACCGACTTCCTCCGCTTTTTCTAAGGACAACTCTTCACCGTATGCCAGCAGCTTCTCTCTCACCCGCGAGTTGGACGAGCCGTGAATAATCTGATCGCGGACGCGTTCCGCGTACGTGAGCCCAAACTTGCATCCTACGGCTTCCTCCTTCAGAACTGTCACGTAGTCCAGGAAACTCTCTCCGGGGAGTTGACGCCGACTTGTGAACTCGTGACGTTAGACTAGCGGATTGGTGGACGCGGCGAAAAGCCGGTCGAGCTGCTTGACGAGACTGTCAAACTTTGAAACGGCCGAAGCCATAGAATCTGGGTCAGACGCCGGCGTAGACGCCGCGTTGCTCGAAGTAATTGACGCCGCGTTGCTCGTCTCGTTGCGGGCTTCCTCCTGTTCTGCTGCAGCAAAATATTTCCGCTGTCCTTCCCGTTCCAGCAGGCTGACGAGCGCCGACGCAAGACGCGCGTCGTTCCAGTCGCTGCCGCCGGCCGCCTCGAGGTGGGCCGGAAACATTTTCTTCCAAATAGTCCATGGAACCGGGGGTGGCCCCGGCAGCTCGAGGAAGACAGGGAGATGCTCAAAGAGAGCCATGCCGACAGGAGAGGTAGTACAACGAAGTGCAGAACGGAGCAAAGGCGAAGGCCTAAGGGAGAGCTTGCCAGAGCCGCACACAAAGAGCGCTAGGCCTCGTGACGCCAGACGCGTCAGACAGGACAGAAAAAGGCGGGGGTAACGGAAAACTCACGGGTTCTTCCTGCCGCGGTAGGAACCGAGGAGAAGAACATCCTCGTCGCCATGTTGTTGTGTCGGCGTGCGGCGTCCGACGGCGAGGGCCCGACGACTGAGCGCGAGACGCAACGTGCGCCGGCACGCGCCCGTGACACATGCAGTAGAAGTGAGTAGACCGGAGCCCGCGGAAGCCCGACAAAGACTGAGCCAACCAGCGGCCGTTTATTCGAAGTTGACACAGCGGACACGCGTGCACACGTGATTGGCTGCATGCAATCACGTGTGCCGTTACAGACGAAATCTCTCCACAACACAACACACTAGGGCGCACTCTCAGTGCGCGCGCCATTCACAGATGGCGCCACGACACTACAGGTACCTCGTAACACTGTGGTGCGCCGTAATGCTGTAGGGATGGTCGATTAAATTTTTTAATCGATTAATCGTTAATCGTTCGTCGATTAATTGTTTTCGCCGTGGTGTTTTAATCAATTAATCGACATTTTTTATAAGTGCTTCAAAAATGATGCCTTGTTGTTTGAGAGACGAACGTTGCTTGTGTTTGATATCGACACAAGTATTTATCCGACGCTCTGGAGATCACATGGGCGCATTAGCGGCTGCGTGAAAATTCGCACTTTCGCCCACTAAAGAAAGGCAGCCCGTCGTCTTTGGATGTTGTCAAGGATCCAAGATTCCGTGGGTGGCCGTGATCCACGTACGATTCGGCAGCAGGTCGTATTTCCTCGAAGTCAGCCTACTAGAGCGAACCGAAATCGGAGGCGCCTTCGGCGAACACACTGGTCGGAAAGTCGCACCGGAAACATCCAGTGTGGCCGAGGGTGAGGAGGGAAGGAAAGGGACGGCAACATTCCTCCGTTTGTCCGTTAGATATTGTGGAAGGCCTCGATAATAACTTACAGCACATAATATTTCGCGACTGTCCTCGATTCGTGCCACAGCAGTAGACGGCGGCCTCTAGGCTGGCTGACATGGTAGTACAAGCAATAAATGAAAGCCGTATTTCACTCGGAATAGGCGACCATACAGAATTACCAATTCCTACAAGGTCATTTTTTCAACAGAAAAGGACAATGCTAGACGTTCGGTATGCCAAAGCGCAAAGTTGCGGATTATGAAAAAGCGACTATTAGACCTAAATGCAGCTAAAGTGGCTTCTTTCCATTATACAACTATTAGACCTTTTTCATAATCCTCGAGTGCGTTTCCCTGCACAGCATATTCGCCCAACTAATGGCGGCCCCTGTCCCGTTTCAAGTGGAGGCGAGGTCTCAGTTACACGTGCTGGGGCTTGACTATTACGAGTGTTCATGTCAAGAGAGCTGGGTCGACATTTTCCGCGTCATAGCACGCTGTTTTGCCGAAGTGAATAGCTCCCATAAGTTGCGCTAACTGCATTGCAGGGAAGCTAGCATTACAGTTATCAAAGGGTGTATAGGCGTTAAGGCGGACAGTTGGGCTACTTGGTATCAAATGTAATGAAATATGATTACTAGCGTCCATGTCCCCTTTGCGCAAGCGGTCATGTCTTATGTATACACGGATCACTTATTCTTATCCCCATCATCATGCTTCATCACTCTTTTTCCCCTGTTGCGTTGTCCCTAAAGTAGAGTAGAAGGCGGGGCGTACTAGATCAGGCCACCCCCTCTGCCTTCCAATACATTATCTCTCTTTCTTTCATTGCTGACAAATAATCTTTAATTCGCTAAGGAGTAAAATACGACGGCAATAAGAACTGCACCAGTCAAGAAATAAGCAGCGTAAATTACAATGTGACACACAAGAAGCAAGTAAAAAAAAATCTGGGGGTTCAAAACAAAGAGGGTGTAGTCGAAGGAGATCGGGTGGAGTTCATTTCTATCTCTATGGGGTATGGCCGCCTGCGGCTCCGGGCTCCTTCTACTTGAGTAGAAATATGCGCTCGACATCTGTGTCTCAGCGTCGCGCGCCTCGCAATCATGCGCTCCGGCCAAGGGGTGGTGTTAGAATTGGGGGGGGGGGGGGGCGGGGGCGTCATCGATTAATCGAAGAGCTTTAATCGATTAATTCGATTAATTGGAAGGGGAAATCGATTATGATTAATCGATTAACGGCGTACATCTAATCGATTAATCGATGATCGATTTTACCATCCCTATAATGCTGTTGTACCTCGTAGTGCTGGGGTACATCGTAGCACGGAGGTTGAATCGCTTGACGGACCTCGTCGCGCACCATCTCCGCTATAGAAATTCGCGTTTGCGCCGCGTCGGTGCCCTGAATTTTCTGGAGCTCCTCACGTATCACAGCCCTGATGAATTCGCGCAAGTCGTCGGTGTTGTTTCCCATAGTCATCTGAAATGGGCCGCTCGAAAATTCCATGACGTTGCGGTTGTACTGTCGGGCACGCTGTCGAAGAGCCCTTTCCATCGTTGTTGCTTCAGCGAGGAAGTCCGTAAGAGTTGCGGGTTGATTTCTAATAAGGCCAGCAAATATTTCTTGCTTCACCCCCCGCATCAGATGTCTGACCTTCTGGTCTTCGGCCATTGAGGCATCAGCACGTCTGAATAGTCGAGCCATGTCTTCGGTATACGTGGTGACACTCTCATTCGGGGCTTGAAACCTTGACTGTATAGCCAGCTCCGCTCTCTCCTTCCCGTCCGCGCTCGAAAATGCGGCGGTTAGCTGCCGACGAAATTCGTCCCACGAGGTCAGCGCCGCTTCGTGATTATGGAACCACGTCTTCGCGGAGCCTTGGAGCGCGAAGTACACGTACCTCAGCTTACGCTCTGCATTCCAGCCGTTGCATTCGGCGACACGGTCAAAATGGTCAAGCCAGTCTTCCACGTCTTCAGAAGGGTCTCCGTGGAACACAGTTGGTGTCTGCGGCTGGTTGACAATGACCTGGTGCGCTACTGCAACAGCCGCGGCAGATGACTGCGGGTCCACGTTCATAGTGCGGCTAGGAGTAGGCAACAGACCGTGTTCCGGCTGCAGACCTTGAAGACGACGGCTGGTGCGTACGTGCACAGGGGTAATGTCTCCCGGGCTACTCACCGGAGTCGACTCAGGGGTGCGCGGCGTCTCCGGCAGTGGTTGCATATACCCAGCACCTCCACCAGTAAAATGTCACGAAGGTGATCAACAAGGCTCAGCGAAAGTAGCACGTCCTGCTTTAATGATGGCGTCCAACTCGACCAGAACGCTCGCACGATCTCCGCTCTTCTTCGTCTTCGGACTGTAGGAGGGGTGGCCATGGTGGGTTGCTCGCGGCCGGCAAGAAGTAATCGTAGTGGGCACATCCCCTCGCGTCAATATAGCCTTCATTCATTAAGAGAAAGCATTTGACTCGGTCGAAACCTCAGCGGTGATGCAGGCATTGCGTAATCAGGATGTACACACGCATTACATAAGAATAATAGAGGATATCTACAATGGGTCCACAGCTACTATAGCCCTCCGTAAAAAGAGCAGTAAACATGTAAAATACCTATATGAAAGGGCGTCAGACAAAGAGACACAATCTCTCCAATGTTATTCACAGCATGCTTACAACAGGTATTCAGAACACTGGATTGGGAACAGGCCGGTGTAAGGTTAATGGAGAATACCTCAGGAACCTCAATTGGCTGGTGATGTTGCCTTGCTCAGCAATTCGGAGAACGGATTGCAAAGCATGATGACCGAACTGGACAGGCAGAGTAGAATCCTTCTCCAGTAAATTTATATGCATAAACCTAAAGTTATGCTCAATAGCCTTGCGATCCAGTGGAAGTGGTAAGCGACCATATGTACTTAGGCCAAGTAGTGACTCCAGATCCCAACCATGAGGCTGAGATAACTAGAAGGATAAGAACGGGATGAAGTGCATTCGGCACGCAGGCCTTCTCAGGCAATGAATTGCAGCTTACCATTGCCCCTGAAGAGGAAAGTGTATAACAGCCGCATCCTGCCGGTATTCACCTACGGGGCAGAAACTTGGGGGCTCACTAAAAGGCGTTCAGCTTCAATTGAGGACTGCTCAGCGAGTAATGCAACGAAAAAATGATAGGTGTATCGTTAAGGGACAAGAAGAGAGCGGTGTTGGTCAGGGAACAAACGAGTGTTAGCCGAAGTTAAGAAGAAATGGACGTGGGCAGGACATGCAATGCAAAGGCAAGACAACCGTTGCTCATCAAGGATAACAGAGTGGATCCCCAGAGAAGGCAAGCTTGTAGGAGCGGCAGAAAGTTCAGTGGGCCGATGAGATCAAGAAGTTTGCGGGGACAAATCACCAAGCATCGTGCGCACAGCCAACACACACGACCAAAAAGACGTCTTATTGGGGGATTAACGCGTGGTTGACCTCTCAAAGGCGTCGCGAACGGGAGCGACATCAAAGGGACGATGAAGGCGTCTCCGAAACGTCTAAAGTAAACGTGGAACAATACTGCCAGTTTGCCTCCCTCCCTCCCCGCCGGAGATGCGAACGAAGGGCATGGCTGAAAGCGTCGGCGGGCGTCGGTACAGCGCTTGGCGCCGAGATGTCGCCAAGCTACCATGGGCCCGAGAGAGAGGCGCTGGAATGTCTGGCTCCTTCTCTCGCCGATCGCCGGGGGCCGTGGCGAAGAGGCGAGAGGGCGCAGACGCGAAGCAAAGCCAGGGAAGCTCGGGTGGGCGGTTGGCGGTGGAGTTAGTGATGTTAAGTTGTTAACGGCTGGCTGTTCCTTTCTTTCTCGAGAAAATGCGGTTACCGTGCTGCAACTGCTGCGTGTGTTTGTGTGGTGGCATTCTGCTCATTCTACTTTCATCCTTGCATTAACCCTGGTTCAATCCCTGTTTTTCTGCGAACGGATCCTGTAACATCATGTCTACGTCTCGCCGAAAATAAATGTACGTACCACATTTGAATGGCTTAGCAGGATGCCTGTAATATCGCTCATGTGTCCCGTGGATACGGCAAATCGGTCTGTAACAGATACAATGAGCATTAATGCTATTTAGATAGTTAATGCATTAAACACCAAGCAACGCAATTGTGGTTTTATTATTCATATCACCGTTTATGAATGCATTCTGAAACATTGTTAGGTCTATGTGCGTGTTTAGGCCGATTAGTGAGTAAAGAGTGCATTGGCTTCGTTCCCACCATCCTGTCATTTGGCCGTTACGGGTAGTAAGTACAGCGCCTGTACAACTATGTGCGATAGTAGTAACTTACTCGTGTCTTACACAAATGAATACATGCATGTGATATCGCGTGTGGTAGGGCAACCGTTGCCGCGCGTTAGTTGCCGCACCAACTTTGCAGCTCGATAGCTTGTTCGTATCATCAACACTTGGCAACAAGAAAGGGGGTACATAGCTCGGACTGTCTTTTCAAGTTTTACGCAGTGCACAGCATGATAACGCATGAAGCTCCCGTTGTGATGGTTATAAAACTGGAGCACATCATCGGTGCATTCCTTTTTCTGGAGATGATCATGCAATGGAGCAACAGATCTAGATATGGAATGTTTGTTATTTCGGCAGAGACGCGAACCACCCACAGCGGAGCCAAACGTGGGGACGCTGCAGCACAGTCAAGGTGCAGCAAGCGCTAGTAGTACGTTCCTACTGTAACCCAATATGAAGTTACCTAGGTTGGTTATACCACGCAAGGTTAACTCTAGCCACCGCGAGGCTCGGAAGTAATAAGGAGACAGGACAGCTTCTAAGTTAAAGACTAAAATAAAAGAGAGGAGAGGCGAACAGGGAAGGGCGACTTCCGGATTTCCACTGGGGAACGTTAAAGCGGAACTTTTTCACGATATTCTGATACCACCGGTGTCCAATGGAATTGATCCTTCTGTAGCATAGAGGGTGGCTCCGGACGCTCAGAAGCTCAGCAGTAATCTTAAATAACGAAATGAACAATGTGTTCAAACCGAAACCGAAACTAATGTTGGTTTGTCACAAACACCGGGAGGCCCGCACCCGCTAAAGATTTTCAAATTCATTCTCAGGAAAACTAAATGACTTGTGACTACCTGGCTTGGCATATATTATCACTGTACCAAGAAGAACCTGCACTGAAAATTTCGTTAAGATCAGTGGGAACCGAAAAATCGCCGAAGTTACCGTTTAAAGGCAACTTCGGTGAATAAACCGACGTTTACTGAACCACCGGCACCCCCTTTTTCCCTGAAAAGGCTAAGCCACGCATGCCGATGTGTGGTAGGGGGTCGAACACCACGGAGACCCTCCCACGGTGTGTGGGAGGGGGTCTTTGTATGGTACGTGTTGCCACCACACCATACATAGCGTCCGTTGTGTTGTCCCGCCCATACGGGCAGTCTGCGCTTTCTGCCTGTGCCGCTGTGTACCTTACGTGTTGTCTTCTCCACGCAGAACAAACTTGTTTGCCGACTATATGAACCACTAGTCCACCAGAATGCACTACCCGCTGTTTCCGACTACTTGATGTTTTCTTGAAGCTTTATGGGTCTAGCTGCTAGCGACATACGGCTATAGTCGAACGCTTGGATTTCGCAGCCTGAAATTACCGTAAAAAACTTCGCGAGGGAGTTTCAGAAACATTGTGGCAATTCAATGAAAGTTCGCTTCTCGTTTACTTGTCATACCTAATTGGGCATCGAAGGGCCCGAAAGCGTGACAAAGATGGCACCAATAACAACATACATGTCAGTCACCCCACGGTTAGAGATAAGATCGTTGCTGACGCGAGCATTGGGTATGCACGTGTGAGCCACAGGTGCATGAATTCATCGGTAAATCAACATACACAGGTGGTGTTTGGTATTAATGTAAGCCGTGCATTTCGACTTAGCGCTAATTTTCAGTAGGTTGACACTCACACCTCACATACGGGAATTCTAAAGACGCTTAGCTTTTGTTTCTTTAAATTGTATGAAGCTGCAGCTTGGAAACTTCGCTCACCGTTTGGTCACAGTCGTCGAAGGATGACCGCACTGCACTGGATGTGTGGAAGGGCCCGGCGTGCCTGGCCAACGTTACGGCTCCCATCCGACCAGCTGCGGACACCTGCAGCGAGGCGAAATTCCAGTTCGCAAACTTACACGCCACCACTGATGATTAGGCGAGCCTTCAGATTCTGTCAGACTAAAATGCTCGAAGAGCGCCAGCAGAGGACCACCATTCTCCCTTTTGCATGTGTTAGCCTCATGACCCATTGCACCTATTGTTTGAATACAGGCAGAACCCTCTGTTGTCACTGATGATAGAGGGTATGAATGACTGCCTATTCACTCGTTTCAGACAATCTCATCAGTGTGAGAACCTACACTGCCGACGTACAGTGCTCAGCAAATGAAACTCGATACTCGGAGTGCGCGGTTGCCGATGTTGTGATCACTGCGCATGACGGTGCACCGGCGCCACTGTTTTCGCGTCACCGCTTAATAGGAACATCGAGTTCATTCCTCGTGCAACTCAATCAGATGGAGAAAGTTTCTGGAACACTACGATTCAGTTTGGTCTCTCTCCGAGAAGCCAGCGCGGTCTAGTAGTCACGCCACCCGTCACGCTCTCCGAGCATCGCCTATAGGCGCTGAGCAATGTACCTCTTCCAAACTTCTCCCTTCGTCCTTTGATGCATTCTGCAGCTTGTTCCTTTAACGCAGTGTTTATTTATTTCACCACGCCAGGCGTCAGGCACTTCCCAGTCCTATTGTACTGTGTGTATGTATATTCGCCACGCTTTAACAGGTTGTCCTGATGGACAACCCGTCAATAAGCCGCAGAGGCAGCCCTTGCGCAACCCCTCCATCAAGGTAGCCAGCCAGCCACCAGACTTGGTTACTTCTTAGGTATTTCAGAAGTGGCACAAATGTTAGGTCCGCACGTAGTATTCTGTCTAAGAATGTTGTTCTTTTACAGGTAAATGCCCATCTGCAATGACATTCCAGACTCGGGGCGGAGGCCCCTCTTTCTAGAAAATAGGAACACATGCGGTTTTCTGAGGGTTCTGGCAGAAAGCATAGTCGTCTACCCATTTAAAACCTTGTTCAGACGGAGCTGAACCTGCCTTTCCCAGAGTGCCAGATCAATGACATATGTCCTGGGATTGTCCAGCCACGGTGGTCTGGTGGCTATGGCACTATAGGCTACTGATCCGCAGGTCGCGGGATCGAATCCCGCCGCGGCTGCTGCATTTTGATGGAGGCGAAATGTTGAGGTCCGTGTACTGTGCGGTGTCAGTGCACATTAAGGAACGCCAGCTGGTCGAAATTTCCGGAGCCCTCCACTGCAGCGCCTCTCATAATATTATCGTGGTTTTGGGACGTAAAATCTCAGAAATCGAAAATTTTAGGATTCACAGATGCAAGTAATTCATTTTAATGATAAAGAGAGTGCGACTGAACGCCCCGTCTTCCTGTGCAGATGGTCTTGATAAAGCGTTCCCCTAAAAAAAACTGAATACACTATTGGAAAAATAAATTTCTGTAACATTTAACATGTTACCGCGTCTACCAAAACAGGCGTCTAAGTATCCCGAAGCCATGCGTGGTATTGTGGGCTTGCTCCACATCAAGAAATAGAGAGAGAAAACCCTGTGGGTGAATGCTTCACGAACCTGTGTCGCTCTGCTTCTGAGTTAGCAAGTGGTGGATCGACCCCTCAAAACCCGCACTGGTACGGATGTAATTCCTTTGATTCAAGGAGATATGTTAGTCGACGGTTCATCATTTTTTCGAAGAGTTTGCAAAGATTCCTAGAAGTTTGCGAGGAGTTTGCAAAAGTGAAGAGTTACTTAGCGCTACAGGCGACAACTCGAGAGAAACGAGCAATCCTTGATCTGCTTCCAATAGGAACTATAATGGTCTCCTTCCGGGCAGACGGCACCTTCACCTGAAGGCAAGGGCAAGGAGGGCTTTCATTGTTTCAAACAGTAGGTCTTTAAACATTACGTATAATCAACGGTCGGGACATGGGGTACATTTTGTGCAACAGTGCAGCGATGTGCCTGTAACTCAGCTAAAAGAAATGGTTCGTTGTAAGCATCATTTTCGGTGAATTTTCCTTCTAATTTCTGACGTACTGTTGTTGCTTTGTGCCTCTAGAATGTTTGAGAATAACAACGTGCTTGTCAGTCACGCCACGATTAACGCTAAAGGTATCACATGTTGCTTAAACGAGCATTGGGTATTCGCGTATGAGCTACAGGTTCATGAATTCATTGAAGACTCGACATACACAGATAGCGTTTGGGAATAAAGTAAACGCCACGCTTGGACTTAGCCAGAAGAAACATCACAAACGGCATTTTAATGAACCCCAGCGTTTTTTAGGGGCGAAGCTCCTCTTAGTCTAACCTTGCCACGCGTCAGGCGTCAGTCGTCAGGCGTAACCCGCGTGCCGGGAGGCACGCGCTCGCTCTCGGCGCGTGCTTCCCGGCGCGTGCCTCTGCTGTCTTGTGAGAGAAAGAGAGAGACAGAGAGAGCGCGAAAGGCGCGCGTTGGCTATGGAAACGCTCTTAGAGGAACGCAGTACCAACTCGCAAAGAAGAAGAACGCGCCCTCACCCGCTAGAGACAACGTTGGCGCAGGCAGCGCCTCCTAGCGAGTTTCTTGATTGAGAAATACCGACTGCTCGCGTTGGAGAACGGTTCACCGGCAACCCATATATATATATATATATATATATATATATATATATATATATATATATATATATATATATGCACTGGATCTTGACTTGCAGTGAAGTGCCGGTGGGAGATTTCACTTGTGCATAGTTGAACCATGAGGATTCGTAGCGTGCGCGTTAACTAAATTAATCCGGAACTCGGCACGATCTACGATGAACCTCCCGAGCTTCGCCCACTCATCATCATTCACTCCCTGGATATGCTGTAATTTTTTTCATATTGTATATAACGCGGCAGCTTGAAAACGTCTCTCACCCTTGGGTGAAAGTCGCCGAAGAACTCCCGCACTGCACGACAGATGGCTGTGTGGAAAGATCCGGCGTGCCCGTCCAACGTCACGGTTCCCATCCGACCAGCACCGGACACCTGCAGCGAGGCGAAATTACAATTCGCAAACTTCCACGCCGCCAGGCATGCTCAGACTACCGCCGTCACATTTTGTCACAGACCCAAATGCTCGAACATCGCCAGCAGCCGCTCTCTCTCCTGCACGTGTTCTTTGAGCCTCACGATCCATTGCACGTGGTGTGAGACACTGCAGGCAGAACTCTCCGTCGTTACTGCGGGCAAATGGCGTAACTCACTGACTATTCATTGATTTTCAGCGTACGTACCTACAGCACTTATGTACAGTGCTCAGCGATTCAAACGCGAAAATTGTAGCGCAGGGCTTCTGGTGGTTTCTGCGTCACCGCCTTGCTCTACGGAAACGAGCTCATTCCTTATGCTGCTTAATCAGAGTGAGTGAGTTTTTTAAGCACTGTGGTTCAGTTTGTTCTCTCCTCAGCACACACTGTTCGTCGTCCACTTCAGGGTACGCTCCCGCATCCAAACCAGTGTTGCCTACATGGTGCTTACGCTGTTCACGCGTACAACTGACAGTTCCAGGTCTGCAGAAGTCTGGTCTACCGACATCTGTACTAAAAGAACTCAGCCTACTTCTGCTGCACGAAAATTATAGCAACCACGTGCACATCTATACCGATGGCTCGTCTACGTAATCCAGTTCGGGCGGTGCGGCGGTCATACCAACGCGACGAATAGCACTTCAATTCAAGACATCACATGTCAAGACATCAACGGCGGCCGAACTCACTGCGATGTGTCACTCGCTATAATTTATAGATTCTTAGAGACCGACGAAATAGGCTGTGTTTAACTCAAAGCCTGCATTACAGTGCATGCAGGCAGTTCTGAGACGCGGACGTCACGAACAACTCACGTATGACATAGTGAGGCTTCACCATGACCTCGGTCAAAAAGGCCACAAGGTTGATTTTCAGTGGCTTCCTACTCATTGAAGAATCAGCGGCAATGATTCTGGAGATATCGCTGCTCGCACAGCACAAACAGAAGCCCACGGCGTTCTGATTCCGCTGTGTAGGACTGACGCCGCAAGGCAACTTCTACACTGACACGCACTCTCTCTCTCTCTCTCTCTCTCTCTGATAGAGTGGAGCTCACCAAGCATGAGACATACGAAACTGCATCAACGAAACGCATACACGGAACTGCAGCCTCCATCCGGACTACTTCGATGTGAAGCACCTCTTCTTTGTCGCCTCTGGTTAGGAGTTGCTTTAACGAAGGCATACACTACAATAATTGGAGTGACCAACAATGCAGCAGGCGACGTACGTCTGTGAAACCAAAGGAACAATTGGCCATCTACTATGCCACTGCACTCGATTTGCCATAGAACGTCAAACCCTAGCTCAGGCATTCCAACGACTGGATAATCGGCCGCTTTCGGTACAGATGTTCCTGGAGCACCGTCCCCATCACTCGTCGGCCCATAAGGTAACGAGTCAACGATGTCTTCAACATATAACGAATGCAGCAAGGTCCTGGTGTACATTCGTTGTGAGCTTGCCTACATCATTCGGCCTGAACCACCTCACGATGACAACCAATACGTTTGCCTCACCGTAAAAAAGAACCTCGCCTTTACTTTAATGTGAGTGTACTTATCATCCGCGGCCCGGTTTGATAGAAAAATACAGGACGACATCCTGGCCGGGAATCCTGGGGCATGGATCATTACAGGTGACACTAGCGCCCACCACCCTTTTTGGGGAAGCTCCAAAGTTAACGCGACAGGCAGGCGGCTGGCTTCGTTCGTGTCCGACCATGACCTGTGCTTGCTTAACGATCGGAGCCCTACGTTTTTACAAGGCGCAACGTACAGCAGCTGCTTGGACTTGACATTCGTGTCACGTCGCTTCGCCTCATGCGTTAATTGGTTTTTATACATCGAAACCCACGGGAGTGATCATATTCCCAGCTACGTCAACATCAAAGGCCTGGCTGGACGTCAGCCTTCTAACACAATCCAGAGAATTGATTGGACTGCGTTCAAGACGAACATCGAAGACACTTGTCGCAGCGGCCTCCCGTCAGGTCCAGAGCAAGCTATAAAGGAAGCGGTACAGCAGGCGATGCGCACATTGACATGCTCCCCGAAGCGCTCGGAAACGGACGTAGAGTTGGAACGACTCCGTACGGTTCGTCGACGTGCCGAGTGAAGATATAGACGCACAAATTCCGTCCACGATCTAAGGACAGCCAGTCGCACGCAAAAGAAGATACAGCATCGTATAGATAAACTTGAGTCTCAACGGTGGGTAAGGTTTTGTGAGTCCATGGACCCACGGAAGCTTTTATCGCAAATATGGAGAACAGCGCGTGGTCTGCGTACGCTTCCTGAGCAGCGGTTTCCATTCAAAGCTTTAGCGCTTTTCCAAGGTCGACGGGATATCGAGGTAGCTGAAGATTTCTCCAAGAAGATTGTCGGCAATGCAGCTTGCACAGGAGTCCTTGCTAGAGAGAACACTCCACAATCACTGGATTCACGCATGGACCTGCCCTTTACCATTGAGGAGCTGGATGCGGCCCTGTGTTGTGCAATCGTTCGTCATCACCTGGTCTAGATGGCATCTGCTACCGGATCTGATGCAACCTAGGTGAGCAGGCGCGAAAAGCTTTGTTGGAAATATTCAATGACTCATGGCGAGACGGACATGTCCCCCAACAATGGAAAACGAGCCGATTGGTTCCGCTTCTAAAACCTGGGAAATCGCCTCTAGAGCTCTCGTCATACCGCCCAATAGCACTAGCTAGCTGTGTGGGGAAGCTGATGGAGCGCATGATCCTCGCCAGACTGGAGTGGTTCCTAGAGCGCTACGAGGTTTATCCAAGTGCCATGGCCACATGGCCGGTTTTCGACGCGTTCGTTGCTCTATCGACAACGTTGTTGACCTCGTAACGTACGTCCAGCACCAGAAATGGAGCAGATGACTAACCGCGGCACTATTTTTGGACATTAAAGGCGCTTACGACAACGTTTCTCACGACGCCATACTCAGTCAGCCTTGGTGGAAGAGCGTAGCGCTGGATTCGTGCCTACCTACAGATGAGATCTTTCTTTGTGCAAACCGACGATGGGCCATACTCTCTACACTACACACATCGTGGAATTTCTCAAGGCGGCGTCTTGAGCCCCGCATTATTCAATTTGGTTATGACTGGTCTCGTGGAATACATAACAGGTTGTAGAGATATCGACTTACGCTGACGAAATCTGTCTTTGGACGTCAGGTATAACACATCCTCAGATACGCTCGAGGCTCCAAAAAGCCGCGACTTCGATATCGGCATACCTTAAAGAACAAGGCCTTGAGATTTCGCCTGAAAAATCGGAGCTGGTCGCTTTCACGCGAAAGCCAATGACAGCATATGCCATATCTATCAAGGGGCAAAATATTTGTTACGCTAGGACACACAGGTTCCTAGGAGTAACCACAGATCGGGACCTCCGCTGCAGTCCCCATGTGGTCGGTCTCAAGAAACGCCTAACGGTCACCTCACAAGTTTTCCAATTCCTTGGAGTGAAAGCGTGGGGTACGTCAGTGAACGCCATGTTTCTCGGATACTTGAGATGCAGCTTACCGGTGCTGACTGACACGTGTAAAGGTAACCTACGCGCACTCGAGAGCGCTCAGGCCCAGGCACTCAAAATCTGCCTTGGTTTGTCACGCTACACCCCAACGGCGAATACTATAGCGATTGGCAAAGCCACAACTCGCATTACTTTGGAGGTACTTAGGACGCACATTCGACACCTTGCTCGTGCTCCTGCCAACCACCTCGCCTCATTCCAGAAAACCGGCCCGGTGCCTCTTTTTGTAAGAGGCTATCGGCACACCGCGGGTGCCTTCCAACGAATTATACTCCCGTTGAGAGACTTCCGACGCCTCCTTGGTGTTTGGCCCGTCCAAAGGTCCGGCTGACAGTGCTAGGAATTCGGACGAAAGCGGACTCTCACCGCCGGCTTTAAAGCAGCTGTCTCTGCTAATGTTTCCTGAGCACTACAACCACCTTCATCTTTACACTGATGGCTCAACAGCAGCAGGCAGATCTGCAGGAGCTGTGAACTTCGCTATCAAAGCAGTAGATGTACTGTTGAAGACGTCTCATGTCACAACATGAACTGCCGTGGAGCTTGAGGCACTACGTACCGCACTATGCGTGATCTATGGAGAACCACCACAGAAATGGGCCATCTTTACAGATTCTAAGTCTGCCATTTAGCGCCTTTTATCGGCTTTGCATCGCGGGCCGCAAGCCCAATTAGTAAACACGACAGCTATATCATCAATTAACCGACAAAGGCCATGACATCACGTTTCAGTAGCTACCAGGCCACTCTGGAATAATCGGCAACGAGCACGCGGATAATGCTGCGAAACATGCTCACGAAATTGGAGTGCAGCAAGCCATCCCGCAGTCAACAACGGATGAAGTAAGAAAACTTCGCTCGCTTGCACATGATATGGCTATAGCGACATGGAATACTCCTGGTCATCTGCATACCCGCCTTCACCGCCTCGACCCATCACTCCAATTTCGAGTTGCGCGTGGACTAACGCGGCCTGAAACAACCGCGCTTTGCCGCCTGTGGCTAGGAACGTCATTTACGAGAAGTTTCGGCTGTCGCATTGGACTAGAAGACAGTGCTGCCTGTGTTCACTGCGGCAGCGACGAATCGATTGTGCCAATCCTCTGCGATTGCCCGAAGTACTGCTCCCAGCGGCAGTCTCTCGCCGCAGAATTGTCACACCTTGATGACTGACCGCTGTCTGAGCAAACCGTATTGGAATGCCGGAACGAAATTCTCGCGGCAAAAAGCCACCAAGGCTGTGCTCACGTTTTTGCACGCAACGGGCCTCGTTAACCGTCTCTGACACCGCCGAGTTTTTGTGTGTGCGCAATTAGACCCCTCTCTCTCTCCCTTTATTCTTTTCTTCCATCCCTTCCTGTCTCCCTTCACCCCTTCCCCAGTGCAGGGTAGCAAACTGGATATTTTCCTTCCGGTTTACCTGCCTGCCTTCCGCCCATCATCTCTCTCTTTCTTGTTATCACTGTCACGCAAGTAATAATCTGAAGAAAGATTCGAGTTTACGTAAAAAAACATAAATTAATATAAATAAGCGTGTGCCAAAATTCTGAGATCTAGGGCTATAGTGGTGTTACAGAGTTGACTAATTGAACTGGTTAAGTGTTCCGCATATTATGAAAGATCGCGAAATAAGAGAACAGTGCGCATGGATATGTGTGTAAGCGATCTAGTAGGATACCCAAGCTACTACTTCGACTAACTTGCGCAGCTAGCGCTTTTTTTTTCTAGAACCAATAGTGAAAGATTGGAGAGAAATAAACATTAGACCCTTTCAGCCACGCAATAGTAATGGAAACATTGGAGACAGAATAAGAGCTAGGTATGGCAAAGAATAGAGGCACAAGAAAGAAACGCTGAGAAAGCCAGATACTGAGAATGGTTAATGCCACTGCCCTGTAGAATGGCAGACTAGGCTTACTTCACATGTAATAGGGGCATTCTGAGTGCTTCGTGCACAAACTTGGCATTGGAGGACATCCGTACTACCATTTTATTGCAATCAACGCGTCTGTTCAGCGAATAGCTTCCTCAAACCGTTCATAACGGGGCGCCGCTGTGTACGCTTCAATGTTCGGCGATAGTGCCGCCACCTCTTGGTCGATCGCGTGGTCGATAGCGGTCACTCTTGAAGACGAAGCTTCAGCGTCCCCCAACTTTTTTTAGCTGTGAAGCAGCTTATGATCAGGGCTATGTCACTCCCTCCCTCCATTCATCCGCCGTGCGGCGTGCACACCCACACTGCGCATGCGCATCCTCTCCCCCTCCTCTCCTCTCGGCATTCCTCCTCTCCGAACTGCGCGCGTTGACTATAGAAACGCTCTTTTTTCGATGAACGCTTTACCAGCTCGCGAGGAACGAGAACGCGCTTAAGCGTCCCCCAACTCAAGCTTAAGCGTCGCCCAACTTTTCCTAAATGTGAAGCATTTCTTGGCGAATTGGGCGAATTTTGAGCGTACCTATCTATCTGGCCGCCTACGACTCTGTGCTCTCCAGGCCGTTTCGTTAATGCGGTGTTTATGAAAATTGGTATGCAACAACGTGACTGCATGACGAATATAAATGAAAAGTCATAACATGAAAATTATGACATGCATGCCACGGTCTTGGTGCTCTCTTGGCCTTTTCGTTAATGGGATGTATGCTAAAATTGCTATGGCAAAACATGACTGCATGACGAACATAAATGACAGGTCATAACATGCAATCAAGACATGCATGTCATGAGCAGCATGATTTACGTGCCACAGTCTTGGTGCTCTCCTGGCCTTTTCGTTAATGGGATGTATGCATAAATTGCTATGGCCCAACATGACTGCATGATGAACATAAATGGCACGTCATAACACAAGAATCATGACACGCATGACATGAGCGGCATGATTTACGTGCCACGGTCTTGGGGCTCTTGCGGCCGTTTCGTTAGCTTGATATATTCGCGATTCCATCTAAATGCTCGCCACCTAGTGGACGCTCCTGGAACCAGCCGATCCAACGTCGACCTCCGAACGCGGCATGTTATAGCATTACCGCGCGCTGTAAAACAGCTCTATAGTTCCTTAATTGACGCCATGCCGCCTCGAAGCAGCCCGAAAAAGACAAAAATCCTCGTCAAAAGGCTTGTTGCGTGCCTCAGTGCTTGTCATCGCGATGCAAAGATAGCATCACGTCGTTTCGTCGGTTCCCATAGAAGCAGACGACGCTTCGCGCGAGGCAACATTGGTTAAGAACTTGCGCATCGGCAAGAAGGTGACAGGAACTATGCTAGTTTGTTCCAGGCACTTCACTCGCGAGGATTTCTTCCTCCTGTGTGAGTACAGAGATTATATTTGTGTGTGCGCGCGTTTATTATCATGCGCGCTTTTCGAAGAGCCAGAGTGTAATTTAGTTTAGGCAATCACGTGAGCAAAATAGCGGCATTGTTTATACGTGGATATTTGGTAACGTTTTCTGAACGTGTCAATTCTCAACTTGGATTGCGGTAATATTATTACTGACGTACTTTTGCCCGCATGCATTGTAGTAGGTAGATATAAAGCGAGCGCTTGCCTTCGTTCGCCTTCGTCCCATGCACGCGCTGCACCTCGTAGTTTGTTTGGTGGTTATGGAGGTAATGTGTGATCGTTTAACGTAGCGTGTTTGCGTTTCGAGTTCATCTGGTGACAATTCAGGATTTATTGCGCTCGTTCCCCCTCAACCTGCTCACCGCGCCTCTAAGTTTGTTTTTC
>CM023491.1:54453583-54487672 GCA_013339685.2 Hyalomma asiaticum
CTCAAAACGGACGTCTTGTAGGTGTCTGGAAACCGCGGCCGGCTGCCAGTACGGCTGCTGCTTGACAATTGAAGTCAACGCACGTATATCCGTAAGGATCTGTCGCACCACCAATCTTTTCCTTGCAAAGGAAATGAAGAGACATGTTCGCCTTTGACGGGTGAACCCAAACATGGCATTATCAATGCCGACAGGAAAACGTCATGCCTTTTGACCGCAGTGATTCTATCGATGTTGCTCTTCATGCTCTGGAGGTTCCAGAGGTCTGCGCCGTAAACAGTCCGGACATAGACCGTGCCGTCATCGACATGATGTGAGACCGCAATTTACCCTTCAGTGAAGAACTTCAGGAGGGCAGACTTTAAGACTCGAAGAGAAGTGTGTTAATCAGCTCCGGAAATTACTAGAGGGTAGCGACCAGATGTTTTCAACGTCTCACCGACAGCCTATGTGCAGTGAGAACAGCCTTTGGTACGACGGTGCAAGGCATTTACCAAGCAAGACCATCCAACAACGTGAGTGCGGCGACCGTCTGTATCTACTCCATTGTTCGCCTGGATCGCCATTCGTCCGCGGCTTCAATCATAAGCGCATCTACTCCCGGAAGGCGCTCTCAGGGCGGTTTGACAAAATCAGCGACAACCACGGACCGCAGGCGTCGCCAAGAAATACCGCCACATTATGCATCGTCGACAAGAGGCCGAAGTACGCTCCACCACGGTGGTCTAGCGGCTGTAGTACTCGGCTGTTTATCCGGGGGTAACAGGATCGAAAGGCTGAGGCTCGTGTACACTGCGATGTCAGTGCACATAACAGAACCCCAGGTAGCTAGATTTGGGACGTGAAGCCCCGGAAATTCCCAAGGCCAAGCTGCAGGCAAGCAGCGTGGGGCCCTCCGAGGAGGGGACAGAGGTCAACATACAAGACAGTCAGTCGTACAAGACATTGCACGAGAAACTCGAGGACATGAAAGAGCCCACTTGTGTTCCGACAAGCACACCTGTCCGCGTCAACATGGACCGAGTGCTGGCGCCGTTGAAGCGAGCGGGAAAGAAATAGAAGTATCTGCACTTTGTCATGACAAAACTGGCTGAGAATGGCCTCGTCAGAAGGTCCGATGGCGACAGGATAGCGAAGACTCCGACCGCAATCTACAGGCGAAGTCAGCTGCTCCTGCATGCGGAAATCTGTTGGAGGGAACGGGCACGCCTAGAATCACCGACGACCTACGGGAAAGTGTCTAGAGCCCAACGGGTTTGCGGAGATCGCACATCATTAAAAATAGCTGCGGCTTCAGCTCAACTACGGCCGACCGGGCAAGCGAAAGCTTGTTGTGCTGTGTGGCTAAGCCTGGTTGGGCTCGTATAGACAACCTCATGCATTGCATTGTTTGCATGGTTTGTACACGGTTTGGTTTTACGGCAGCAAATACTGTTCTGGGGTTGATGTAGCTTGTCCTTTTCGCCGCTGAGAACGCGCACACAACTTTAGCACAGGTGGGCCCGGCGTCCTCACTCACTACTTCCATAGCGGTGAGTCAAGTAGATACATGTAGTGAGTTAGCGGTAGTCAGGAGCGGAGACGGTGCGCGGCCATTCAAGCGCGCACACGCTCACGCACACGCATACACACGTACGCAAACACACGCGCGCGCATACCCGCGGTGGCGGAGCATGCCTAGTCACGCGGTATCAGTTCGTTGCTTCAAGGCCAAGTGGAGATACACGGGGAAACTCGCTCGACTAGGCCAGTAAAGCTTTCGCGTTAATATCATCCACGCCTCCGCCATCTCCGAATTGGTCACTCGAACAGAGTGGGCTCATCGGACGTACGCGAATCCGAATCGAACCCGTACCGACGCCGTCGTCTATGGCCTCACGTACCCACTGTCCGAACCACCGCTGCCGCAGTCATAGCTCCCTCCGACTTCAGATGTTCGAAACTACCACAAATCCGGAAAGCCATGGAGGAGACGTTAAACGAGCCTTATGTGAAAAGGCCCCCGTTCGATTTGACGACTCTACTGTGACCGCAGCAAACCATTCAAGCTGCAGTGGACAGAATCGTAGCTCTCACCAGTCGCCGAAGAGCTCAGGGACATCATAGAAGACTAACAGCACGGAAGTTCTCATAGCCAGCAAGCCAGCATGGCCCTGCGTGCCTTTCGGCAATTATGGCATTTGGCGGCAACAGACCACGTCCCGGCCACGGGGGGATGTTGAATCTCCCGCGGGAAAGGGACGGCGTGAAAGGCCATGCATCGCAAGAGATAACACTGCCTGAGCAATCTTTGAAAGAAAAGGAATAAAATGGAGTAGTTTTCTTGACTGTTTGCGTTCTGATGGATTCCTTAAAATATTGAAGTAGCCTGCTTGCTTTTCTACGTGTGTGATGCGTTTGCGATGTCGAGTGGCAGGTGGCCCCTACACATCGGACGTTCTGCCCTCAACCTGAACAAACATGAAGGATTTTGTTTGCCTGATGTTAAGTTCAATGTGCAGGATGTGTGCCGTATTTGCAAGTCTCCAAAAGCGATCTATTTTATTGAGGGCACATGCGAGTTCGTGAGGGAGCCCAGGAGGTTTTCCAATGCACACTGTTGGCCTTAGCCACTCTGTGAAGCCAATACAGTCGGGCACCGTCATACGAAGCTATGGTTTAGGGTGCATTCAGTACATTAGTATTTATAATCTAAATGAGAAGGAAGGACACTTTGTCGACATCCAGGACCGCAAGCAGCGTCACAATGCGCTTGCTTAGGGCACCGAATTCGTAAGAGAAGAAAAAAAAAATGAGCGGAAAAAAATGAACCACCACTTCCCCCATCAGAAGTACTGCCATGAACCGAGTCTGCACTGTGTACTGTAAGCGTTTACAACCATCAACGGTACGCTCTTTCGCACACATGCAGGCTAAGACGTCCTTCCATCCACCGGCAGCTGGATAGCACCCACTGCCTCCCTGACCCATTCAAGCGGTGCGCTCTAGAGACACGGTCATGGGCCAGGTGAGTGATGATGGACTGATTTATCTATCCTTTCTTAAGTTTCAAAAATATCTTTATTTTTGTCACAATAAAATCCAAGAACGTAGACATATAATTGCACATTCGGGGGTCTCGAAGTAAAAACTGTCGGGGGGACCTCCTAACGAAAACTAAATGGGAGTTACAAGAATCTCGGCAAACAGTGAGTCATTCTAGTGCGTCTGTTATGTGTCTATGTCCGTTATTGCAACGAGACGTTTCTACGTGTGACGGCTAGTTTGAGGACACGTGTGCAGGAATGGGAATGGCTACCAGCTTTTGTGATTGGTCGAAAATAGGAACTTGCCTCACCAGCTTCGAGTATGAATGGACTACGGTATGAACATGTTAGAGATATGACTGGCTGTAGCTGGAATGAGCATATGTTTGTTTCAAAATGAATTCCCGCTGGTAAGACAGCTAACTTGTGACACAACCTAGTGAACCAGCACCCTAGTCAGCATCAGGGTTTCATGAGAAGAAAAAAACGAGCTCTGGTGCAACCATTCCTTCCTTCTTCAAACAATAGGAATGAACTGATTGTATCATAAATGCAATCGTTTGCCTCCAGCTGTCTTGAGAATTTGGCACGCTGACTACATGTGGTCGACGCACCTATCGTCTGTTGGTTCATTAGGTTGTGTACAGCAAATAAACAAGCCCTTGATCAGTCCCTTTAACTGACGAGTGAGTGTTAGCTAGAGCCAGTGCATGTTATACTGAGAAGACGAGAGTGTGAATGTCAATGTCGTTACTTCTGTAACTATGCCGCGAACGAGAAGGTCGGTTAGCTCACGGGAACGTCAGTAGTCCGCGGAGCGAACATGAATGAACGTGATTCGGGGCGGAATTAATGTGGGAGTGCACGTGACACCTTTATATAGGCCAAGTTTACAGCAATATTTTAATATGATTGTTGCTGTATGTGCTTCTTTTTTCTTTAGTGTAGAATTCTTGAGTAGCGCGCTCTCATACCACGAGCACAGGTAATACCCTTTTTAGGAAGGGAGCATTAGGCTAGGTAGAACAAGTTCAGTTACGCATCTCGTTTTTCGCATTTCTATGCATTAAAAGTTGAGAAATGAAGTCAGTTACCTCGCATTATTTGCGAAATTCGCCACATGCTGACCAGGTGTGGTCGGCGCTGCAGGAGACAGGATTTTTCCTACTTAATTATTTCACTTAATTACTCTATGCTAACGTCGATCTGTTCTTTTTATTTCAGCGAAAAGATTCAAGCGAAGCCGCGCCCGTCCAAAAGATCTGGCCATTATTGGAAACTTTCCAGGAAGACGGTGAGTTATTCGTGCTTCGGCCCTGTTTCAAACGTGTTCTGATTATTCAGTTTGACAGTAATGCCACCTGTATTACAGGTATATATACCGCGTACTGCACAAAACTACGAAGTGTACTTTTAGAGCCTGAATACGCTTGGCAGGCTATATAAAATGAGCAAAACAATGAACAGAAATTGGCAGGTCACACGTGCAGTGGGAATCAAGGAAATGCGAAGCACGGATCAGGAACGTAAAAGGAATCTGCATTGTTGTCTCGCTATATCGATTTTATTACATATGAAGTTAACGAAACGGCCGCAAGAGCACCAAGACTGTGGCGTGTAAACAATGCAGCTCAGCTGATAATACGCATGCCATTATTGTAATTTTATGACCTGTCATTTACGTTTTTCATGCAGTCGTGTCGTGTCATAGCAATTTTGGTATACATCCCATTAATGAAACGCGTGGCATGAAAATCATGGCGCTCATGACATGCATGTCACGATTTTCATGTTCTTGGAACGTGTACACATAGTCGCCATACATTGCTGTCTCGCCATGCCAATTTGGTATTCGCAACTCCAGAAATAGTGGTTCATCTGGCAACATTGCTCAGATAAACAAAGATTGCGTCTACATCCAGGTCACGGGCGCGCTTTCGCTTAGCGCTGTGCTAAAGCTCCTTGTTTGCGGGGTCGAATCATGATTCTTCGCCGAAGGCAAAAGTGTTCTTGCTGCCGAACGTCTGATCTTAATCGGCCTAAACGATTTGAGTGGCGAAACAGCGGAAATAATTGCGCTGTGCTTTCAAACATCGCACTTGTTCGGAGACCCGCATCAGTTTTTTTTTTTTTTAAGGATAAAGAGCCTTTCTAGCGAGCCTGAAGTTGAATAAGGCATGCGTAGCAGTCCTCTCCGAAAGATGCAAGCACTTGTATGCGGCATTGCTCCATTGCTTACAAATGCATCACTTATAAACGTGTTAAAAGAGTTCAGTTCTATGCGCAGTGCCGGAAAACAAACTTAGAGGCGCGGTGAGCAGGTTGAGGGCTCGAAAGTTGGAACGAGCGCAATAAATCCTGAATTGTCACCAGATGAACTCGAAATGCAAACGCGCTACGTTAAACGATCACACATTACCTCCATAACCACCAAACAAACTACGAGGTGCAGCGCGCGCATGGGACGAAGGCGAACGAAGGCAAGCGCTCGCTTTATATCTACCTACTACAATGCATGCGGGCAAAAGTACGTCAGTAATAATATTACCGCTATCCAAGTTGAGAATTGACACGTTCAGAAAACGTTACCAAATATCCACGTATAAACAATGCCGCTATTTTGCTCACGTGATTGCCTAAACTAAATTACACTCTGGCTCTTCGAAAAGCGCGCATGATAATAAACGCGCGCACACACAAATATAATCTCTGTACTCACACAGGAGGAAGAAATCCTCGCGAGTGAAGTGCCTGGAACAAACTAGCATAGTTCCTGTCACCTTCTTGCCGATGCGCAAGTTCTTAACCAATGTTGCCTCGCGCGAAGCGTCGTCTGCTTCTATGGGGAACCGACGAAACGACGTGATGCTATCTTTGCATCGCGATGACAAGCACTGAGGCACGCAACAAGCCTTTTGACGAGGATTTTTGTCTTTTTCGGGCTGCTTCGAGGCGGCATGGCGTCAATTAAGGAACTATAGAGCTGTTTTACAGCGCGCGGTAATGCTATAACATGCCGCGTTCGGAGGTCGACGTTGGATCGGCTGGTTCCAGGAGCGTCCACTAGGTGGCGAGCATTTAGATGGAATCGCGAATATATCAAGCTAACGAAACGGCCGCAAGAGCACCAAGACCGTGGCACGTAAATCATGCCGCTCATGTCATGCGTGTCATGATTCTTGTGTTATGACGTGCCATTTATGTTCATCATGCAGTCATGTTGGGCCATAGCAATTTATGCATACATCCCATTAACGAAAAGGCCAGGAGAGCACCAAGACTGTGGCACGTAAATCATGCTGCTCATGACATGCATGTCTTGATTGTCATGTTATGACCTGTCATTTATGTTCGTCATGCAGTCATGTTTTGCCATAGCAATTTTAGCATACATCCCATTAACGAAAAGGCCAAAAGAGCACCAAGACCGTGGCATGCATGTCATAATTTTCATGTTATGACTTTTCATTTATATTCGTCATGCAGTCACGTTGTTGCATACCAATTTTCATAAACACCGCATTAACGAAACGGCCAGGAGAGCACAGAGTCGTAGGCGGCCAGATAGATAGATAGGTACGCTCAAAATTCGCCCAAATTCGCCAAGAAATGCTTCACATTTAGGAAAAGTTGGGCGACGCTTAAGCGCGTTCTCGTTCCTCGCGAGCTGGTAAAGCGTTCATCGAAAAAAGAGCGTTTCTATAGTCAACGCGCGCAGTTCGGAGAGGAGGAATGCCGAGAGGCGAGGAGGGGGAGAGGATGCGCATGCGCAGTGTGGGTGTGCACGCCGCACGGCGGATGAATGGAGGGAGGGAGTGACATAGCCCTGATCATAAGCTGCTTCACAGCTAAAAAAAGTTGGGGGACGCTGAAGCTTCGTCTTCAAGAGTGACCGCTATCGACCACGCGATCGACCAAGAGGTGGCGGCACTATCGCCGAACATTGAAGCGTACACAGCGGCGCCTCGTTATGAACGGTTTGAGGAAGCTATTCGCTGAACAGACGCGTTGATTGCAATAAAATGGTAGTACGGATGTCCTCCAATGCCAAGTTTGTGCACGAAGCACTCAGAATGCCCCTATTACATGTGAAGTAAGCCTAGTCTGCCATTCTACAGGGCAGTGGCATTAACCATTCTCAGTATCTGGCTTTCCTCAGCGTTTCTTTCTTGTGCCTCTATTCTTTGCCATACCTAGCTCTTATTCTGTCTCCAATGTTTCCATTACTGTTGCGTGGCTGAAAGGGTCTAATGTTTATTTCTCTCCAATCTTTCACTATTGGTTCTAGAAAAAAAAAGCGCTACTGCGCAATTAGTCGAAGTAGTAGCTTGGGTATCCTACTAGATCGCTTACACACATATCCATGCGCACTGTTCTCTTATTTCGCGATCTTTCATAATATGCGGAACACTTAACCAGTTCAATTAGTCAACTCTGTAACACCACTATAGCCCTAGATCTCAGAATTTTGGCACACGCTTATTTATATTAATTTATGTTTTTTTACGTAAACTCGAATCTTTCTTCAGATTATTACTTGCGTGACAGTGATAACAAGAAAGAGAGAGATGATGGGCGGAAGGCAGGCAGGTAAACCGGAAGGAAAATATCCAGTTTGCTACCCTGCACTGGGGAAGGGGTGAAGGGAGACAGGAAGGGATGGAAGAAAAGAATAAAGGGAGAGAGAGAGGGGTCTAATTGCGCACACACAAAAACTCGGCGGTGTCAGAGACGGTTAACGAGGCCCGTTGCGTGCAAAAACGTGAGCACAGCCTTGGTGGCTTTTTGCCGCGAGAATTTCGTTCCGGCATTCCAATACGGTTTGCTCAGACAGCGGTCAGTCATCAAGGTGTGACAATTCTGCGGCGAGAGACTGCCGCTGGGAGCAGTACTTCGGGCAATCGCAGAGGATTGGCACAATCGATTCGTCGCTGCCGCAGTGAACACAGGCAGCACTGTCTTCTAGTCCAATGCGACAGCCGAAACTTCTCGTAAATGACGTTCCTAGCCACAGGCGGCAAAGCGCGGTTGTTTCAGGCCGCGTTAGTCCACGCGCAACTCGAAATTGGAGTGATGGGTCGAGGCGGTGAAGGCGGGTATGCAGATGACCAGGAGTATTCCATGTCGCTATAGCCATATCATGTGCAAGCGAGCGAAGTTTTCTTACTTCATCCGTTGTTGACTGCGGGATGGCTTGCTGCACTCCAATTTCGTGAGCATGTTTCGCAGCATTATCCGCGTGCTCGTTGCCGATTATTCCAGAGTGGCCTGGTAGCTACTGAAACGTGATGTCATGGCCTTTGTCGGTTAATTGATGATATAGCTGTCGTGTTTACTAATTGGGCTTGCGGCCCGCGATGCAAAGCCGATAAAAGGCGCTAAATGGCAGACTTAGAATCTGTAAAGATGGCCCATTTCTGTGGTGGTTCTCCATAGATCACGCATAGTGCGGTACGTAGTGCCTCAAGCTCCACGGCAGTTCATGTTGTGACATGAGACGTCTTCAACAGTACATCTACTGCTTTGATAGCGAAGTTCACAGCTCCTGCAGATCTGCCTGCTGCTGTTGAGCCATCAGTGTAAAGATGAAGGTGGTTCTTGTAGTGCTCAGGAAGCATTAGCAGAGACAGCTGCTTTAAAGCCGGCGGTGAGAGTCCGCTTTCGTCCGAATTCCTAGCACTGTCAGCCGGACCTTTGGACGGGCCAAACACCAAGGAGGCGTCGGAAGTCTCTCAACGGGAGTATAATTCGTTGGAAGGCACCCGCGGTGTGCCGATAGCCTCTTACAAAAAGAGGCACCGGGCCGGTTTTCTGGAATGAGGCGAGGTGGTGGGCAGGAGCACGAGCAAGGTGTCGAATGTGCGTCCTAAGTACCTCCAAAGTAATGTGAGTTGTGGCTTTGCCAATCGCTATAGTATTCGCCGTTGGGGTGTAGCGTGACAAACCAAGGCAGATTTTGAGTGCCTGGGCCTGAGCGCTCTCGAGTGCGCGTAGGTTACCTTTACACGTGTCAGTCAGCACCGGTAAGCTGCATCTCAAGTATCCGAGAAACAGCGTCCTGTATAGATGCAACATGGCGTTCACTGACGTACCCCACGCTTTCACTCCAAGGAATTGGAAAACTTGTGAGGTGACCGTTAGGCGTTTCTTGAGACCGACCACATGGGGACTGCAGCGGAGGTCCCGATCTGTGGTTACTCCTAGGAACCTGTGTGTCCTAGCGTAACAAATATTTTGCCCCTTGATAGATATGGCATATGCTGTCATTGGCTTTCGCGTGAAAGCGACCAGCTCCGATTTTTCAGGCGAAATCTCAAGGCCTTGTTCTTTAAGGTATGCCGATATCGAAGTCGCGGCTTTTTGGAGCCTCGAGCGTATCTGAGGATGTGTTACACCTGACGTCCAAAGACAGATTTCGTCAGCGTAAGTCGATATCTCTACAACCTGTTATGTATTCCACGAGACCAGTCATAACCAAATTGAATAATGCGGGGCTCAAGACGCCGCCTTGAGAAATTCCACGATGTGTGTAGTGTAGAGAGTATGGCCCATCGTCGGTTTGCACAAAGAAAGATCTCATCTGTAGGTAGGCACGAATCCAGCGCTACGCTCTTCCACCAAGGCTGACTGAGTATGGCGTCGTGAGAAACGTTGTCGTAAGCGCCTTTAATGTCCAAAAATAGTGCCGCGGTTAGTCATCTGCTCCATTTCTGGTGCTGGACGTACGTTACGAGGTCAACAACGTTGTCGATAGAGCAACGAACGCGTCGAAAACCGGCCATGGCACTTGGATAAACCTCGTAGCGCTCTAGGAACCACTCCAGTCTGGCGAGGATCATGCGCTCCATCAGCTTCCCCACACAGCTAGCTAGTGCTATTGGGCGGTATGACGAGAGCTCTAGAGGCGATTTCCCAGGTTTTAGAAGCGGAACCAATCGGCTCGTTTTCCATTGTTGGGGGACATGTCCGTCTCGCCATGAGTCATTGAATATTTCCAACAAAGCTTTTCGCGCCTGCTCACCTAGGTTGCATCAGATCCGGTAGCAGATGCCATCTAGACCAGGTGATGACGAACGATTGCACAACACAAGGGCCGCATCCAGCTCCTCAATGGTAAAGGGCAGGTCCATGCGTGAATCCAGTGATTGTGGAGTGTTCTCTCTAGCAAGGACTCCTGTGCAAGCTGCATTGCCGACAATCTTCTTGGAGAAATCTTCAGCTACCTCGATATCCCGTCGACCTTGGAAAAGCGCTAAAGCTTTGAATGGAAACCGCTGCTCAGGAAGCGTACGCAGACCACGCGCTGTTCTCCATATTTGCGATAAAAGCTTCCGTGGGTCCATGGACTCACAAAACCTTACCCACCGTCGAGACTCAAGTTCATCTAAACGATGCTGTATCTTCTTTTGCGTGCGACTGGCTGTCCTTAGATCGTGGACGGAATTTGTGCGTCTATATCTTCACTCGGCACGTCGACGAACCGTACGGAGTCGTTCCAACTCTACGTCCGTTTCCGAGCGCTTCGGGGAGCATGTCAATGTGCGCATCGCCTGCTGTACCGCTTCCTTTATAGCTTGCTCTGGACCTGACGGGAGGCCGCTGCGACAAGTGTCTTCGATGTTCGTCTTGAACGCAGTCCAATCAATTCTCTGGATTGTGTTAGAAGGCTGACGTCCAGCCAGGCCTTTGATGTTGACGTAGCTGGGAATATGATCACTCCAGTGGGTTTCGATGTATAAAAACCAATTAACGCATGAGGCGAAGCGACGTGACACGAATGTCAAGTCCAAGCAGCTGCTGTACGTTGCGCCTTGTAAAAACGTAGGGCTCCGATCGTTAAGCAAGCACAGGTCATGGTCGGACACGAACGAAGCCAGCCGCCTGCCTGTCGCGTTAACTTTGGAGCTTCCCCAAAAAGGGTGGTGGGCGCTAGTGTCACCTGTAATGATCCATGCCCCAGGATTCCCGGCCAGGATGTCGTCCTGTATTTTTCTATCAAACCGGGCCGCGGATGATAAGTACACTCACATTAAAGTAAAGGCGAGGTTCTTTTTTACGGTGAGGCAAACGTATTGGTTGTCATCGTGAGGTGGTTCAGGCCGAATGATGTAGGCAAGCTCACAACGAATGTACACCAGGACCTTGCTGCATTCGTTATATGTTGAAGACATCGTTGACTCGTTACCTTATGGGCCGACGAGTGATGGGGACGGTGCTCCAGGAGCATCTGTACCGAAAGCGGCCGATTATCCAGTCGTTGGAATGCCTGAGCTAGGGTTTGACGTTCTATGGCAAATCGAGTGCAGTGGCATAGTAGATGGCCAATTGTTCCTTTGGTTTCACAGACGTACGTCGCCTGCTGCATTGTTGGTCACTCCAATTATTGTAGTGTATGCCTTCGTTAAAGCAACTCCTAACCAGAGGCGACAAAGAAGAGGAGCTTCACATCGAAGTAGTCCGGATGGAGGGTGCAGTTCCGTGTATGCGTTTCGTTGATGCAGTTTCGTATGTCTCATGCTTGGTGAGCTCCACTCTATCAGAGATAGAGAGAGAGAGAGTGCGTGTCAGTGTAGAAGTTGCCTTGCGGCGTCAGTCCTACACAGCGGAATCAGAACGCTGTGGGCTTCTGTTTGTGCTGTGCGAGCAGCGATATCTCCAGAATCATTGCCGCTGATTCTTCAATGAGTAGGAAGCCACTGAATATCAACCTTGGGGCCTTTTTGACCGAGGTCATGGTGAAGCCTCACTATGTCATACGTGAGTTGTTCGTGACGTCCGCGTCTCAGAACTGCCTGCATGCACTGTAATGCAGGCTTTGAGTTAAACACAGCCTATTTCGTCGGTCTCTAAGAATCTATAAATTATAGCGAGTGACACATCGCAGTGAGTTCGGCCGCCGTTGATGTCTTGACATGTGATGTCTTGAATTGAAGTGCTATTCGTCGCGTTGGTATGACCGCCACACCGCCCGAACTGGATTACGTAGACGAGCCATCGGTATAGATGTGCACGTGGTTGCTATAATTTTCGTGCAGCAGAAGTAGGCTGAGTTCTTTTAGTACAGATGTCGGTAGACCAGACTTCTGCAGACCTGGAACTGTCAGTTGCACGCGTGAACAGCGTAAGCACCATGTAGGCAACACTGGTTTGGATGCGGGAGCGTACCCTGAAGTGGACGACGAACAGTGTGTGCTGAGGAGAGAACAAACTGAACCACAGTGCTTAAAAAACTCACTCACTCTGATTAAGCAGCATAAGGAATGAGCTCGTTTCCGTAGAGCAAGGCGGTGACGCAGAAACCACCAGAAGCCCTGCGCTACAATTTTCGCGTTTGAATCGCTGAGCACTGTACATCAGTGCTGTAGGTACGTACGCTGAAAATCAATGAATAGTCAGTAAGTTACGCCATTTGCCCGCAGTAACGACGGAGAGTTTTGCCTGCAGTGTCTCACACCACGTGCAATGGATCGTGAGGCTCAAAAGAACACGTGCAGGAGAGAGAGCGGCTGCTGGCGATGTTCGAGCATTTGGGTCTGTGACAAAATGCGACGGCGGTAGTCTGAGCATGCCTGGCGGCGTGGAAGTTTGCGAATTGTAATTTCGCCTCGCTGCAGGTGTCCGGTGCTGGTCGGATGGGAACCGTGACGTTGGACGGGCACGCCGGATCTTTCCACACAGCCATCTGTCGTGCAGTGCGGGAGTTCTTCGGCGACTTTTACCCAAGGGTGAGAGACGTTTGCAAGCTGCCGCGTTATATACAATATGGAAAAAATTACAGCATATCCAGGGAGTGAATGATGATGGGTGGGCGAAGCTCGGGAGGTTCATCGTAGATCGTGCCGAGTTCCGGATTAATTTAGTTAACGCGCACGCTACGAATCCTCATGGTTCAACTATGCACAAGTGAAATCTCCCACCGGCACTTCACTGCAAGTCAAGATCCAGTGCGCATATATATATATATGGGTTGCCGGTGAACGGTTCTCCAACGCGAGCAGTCGGTATTTCTCAATCAAGAAACTCGCTAGGAGACGCTGCCTGCGCCAACGTTGTCTCTAGCGGGTGAGGGCGCGTTCTTCTTCTTTGCGAGTTGGTACTGCGTTCCTCTAAGAGCGTTTCCATAGCCAACGCGCGCCTTTCGCTCTCTCTCTGTCTCTCTCTTTCTCTCACAAGACAGCAGAAGCACGCGCCGGGAAGCACGCGCCGAGGGCGAGCGCGTGCCTCCCGGCACGCGGGTTACGCCTGACGACTGACGACTGACGCCTGACGCGTGACAAGGTTAGACTAAGAGGAGCTTCGCCCCTAAAAAACGCTGGGGTTCATTAAAATGCCGTTTGTGATGTTTCTTCTGGCTAAGTCGAAGCGTGGCGTTTACTTTATTCCCAAACGCTATCTGTGTATGTCGAGTCTTCAATGAATTCATGAACCTGTAGCTCATACGCGAATACCCAATGCTCGTTTAAGCAACATGTGATACCTTTAGCGTTAATCGTGGCGTGACTGACAAGAACGTTGTTATTCTCAAACATTCTGTTTCCAGAGTCATGCTCATGTCATAGCATGACCTGAGCACATTATGTCATGTCATGAACGTGAATATGACCAATATTGCATTCTTCGACATGCACCTTTTGTTTGACACCCATATCGATCCCCTTCCAATAGTATTATGTTTCCAGAGTCATGCTCATATCGTAGCATGACCTGAGAACATTATGTCATGTCATGAACGTGACTATGACAAATATTACATTCTTCGACATGCACAACTTGTTTGACCCCCATATCGATCCCCTTCCACTAGTATTATGTTTCCAGAGTCATGTCATAGCATGACCTCAGCACATTATGTCATGTCATGAACGTGACTATGAACAATAATACATTCTTCGACATGCACCTTTTGTTTGACACCCATATCGATCCCCTTCCAATAGTGTTAGGTTTCCAGAGTCATGCTCATGTCATAGCATGATCTGAGCACATCATGTCATGTCATGAACGTGACTATGACCAATATTACATTCTTCGACATGCACCTTTTGTTTGACACCCTTATCGATCCGCTTCCAATAGTATTACGTTTGCAGAGTCATGCTCATGTCATAGCATGACCTGAGCACATCATGTCATGTCAGGAACCGAACTACGACCAATATTACATTCTTCGACATGCACCTTTTGTTTGACACCCATATCGATCCCCTTCCAGTGGTCTTATGTTTGCAGAGTCATGCTCATGTCATAGCATGACCTCAGCACATTATGTCATGTCATAAACGTGACTATGACCAATATTACATTCTCCGACATGCACCATTTGTTTGACACCCATATCGATCCCCTTCCAATAGTATTATGTTTCCAGAGTCATGCTCATGTCATAGAATGATCTGACCACATCATGTCACGTCATGAACTTGACTATGACCAATATTACATTCTTCGACATGCACCTTTTGTTTGACACCCATATCGATCCTCTTCCAATAGTATTATGTTTCCAGAGTCATGCTCATGTCATAGCATGACCTGAGCACATTATGTCATGTCATGAACGTGAATATGACCAATATTACATTCTTTGACATGCACCATTTGTTTGACACCCATATCGATCCCCTTCCAATAGAATTATGTTTCCAGAGTCATGCTCATGTACTAGCATGACCTGAGCACCATATGTCATGTCATGAACATGACTATGACCAGTAATACATTCTTCGACATGCGCCTTTTGTTTGACACCCACATCGATCCACTTCCAGTAGTCTTATGTTGGCAGAGTCATGCTCATGTCACAGCATGACCTGAGCACATCATGTCATGTCATGAACGTGACTATGACCAATATTACATTCTTCGACATGCACCTTTTGTTTGACACCCATATCGATACCCTTCCAATAGTATTATGTTTCCAGTCATGCTCATGTCATAGCATGACCTGAGCACATTATGTCATGTCATGAACGTGACTATGACCAATATTACATTCTTCGACATGCACCTTTTGTTTGACACCCATATCGATGCCCTTCCAGTGGTATTATGTTTGCAGAGTCATGTTCATATCATAGCATGACCTGAGCACATCATGTCATGTCATGAACGTGACTATGACCAATATTACATTCTTCGACATGCACCTTTTGTTTGACACCGATATCGATACCCTTCCAATAGTATTATGTTTCCAGTCATGCTCATGTCATAGCATGACCTGAGCACATTATGTCATGTCATGAACGTAACTATGACCAATATTACATTCTTCGACATGCACCTTTTGTTTGACACCCATATCGATCCCCTTCCAGTGGTCTTATGTTTGCAGAGTCATGCTCATGTCATAGCATGACCTCAGCACATTGTGTCATGTCATGAACGTGACTATGACCAATAATACATTCGTCGACATGCACCTATTGTTTGACACCCATATCGATCCCCTTCCAATAGTATTATGTTTCCAGAGTCATGCTCACGTCATAGCATGACCTGAGAACATTGTCAAGTCATGAACGTGACTATGACAAATATTACATTCTTCGACATGCACCTTTTGTTTGACACCCATATCGATCCCCTTCCAACAGTATTAGGTTTCCAGAGTCATGCTCATGTCATAGCATGATCTGAGCACATCATGTCATGTCATGAACGTGACTATGACCAATATTACATTCTTCGACATGCACCTTTTGTTTGACACCCTTATCGATCCGCTTCCAATAGTATTACGTTTGCAGAGTCATGCTCATGTCATAGCATGACCTGAGCACATCATGTCATGTCAGGAACCGAACTACGGCCAATATTACATTCTTCGACATGCACCTTTTGTTTGACACCCATATCGATCCCCTTCCAGTGGTCTTATGTTTGCAGAGTCATGCTCATGTCATAGCATGACCTCAGCACATTATGTCATGTCATAAACGTGACTATGACCAATATTACATTCTCCGACGTGCACCATTTGTTTGACACACATATCGATCCCCTTCCAATAGTATTATGTTTCCAGAGTCATGCTCATGTCATAGAATGATCTGACCACATCATGTCATGTCATGAACGTGACTATGACCAATAATACATTCTTCGACATGCGCCTTTTGTTTGACACCCATATCGATCCCCTTCCAGTGGTCTTATGTTTGCAGAGTCATGCTCATATCATAGCATGACCTGAGCACATTATGTCATGTCATGAACGTGACTAGGACCAATAATACATTCTTCGACATGCGCCTTTGGTTTGACACCCACATCGATCCCCTTCCAGTAGTCTTATGTTTGCAGAGTCATGCTCATGTCGTAGCATGACCTGAGCACATCATGTCATGTCATAAACGTGACTATGACCAATATTACATTCTTCGACATGCACAATTTGTTTGACACCCATATCGATCCCCTTCCAATAGCATTATGTTTCCAGAGTCATGCTCATGTCATAGCATGACCTGAGCACATTATGTCATGTCATGAACGTGAATATGACCAATATTACATTCTTCGACATGCACCTTTTGTTTGACACCCATATCGATCCCCTTCCAATAGTATTATGTTTCCAGAGTCATGTCATAGCATGACCTCAGCACATTATGTCATGTCATGAAGGTGACTATGAACAATAATACATTCTTCGACATGCACCTTTTGTTTAACACCCATATCGATCCCCTTCCAATAGTATTAGGTTTCCAGAGTCATGATCATGTCATAGCATGATCTGAGCACATCATGTCATGTCATGAACGTGACTATGACCAATATTACATTCTTCGACATGCACCTTTTGTTTGACACCCTTATCGATCCGCTTCCAATAGTATTACGTTGCAGAGTCGTGCTCATGTCATAGCATGACCTAGCACATCATGTCATGTCAGGAACCGAACTACGACCAATATTACATTCTTCGACATGCACCTTTTGTTTGACACCCATATCGATCCCCTTCCAGTGGTCTTATGTTTCCAGAGTCATGCTCATGTCATAGCATGACCTGAGCACATTATGTCATGTCATGGACGTGACTATGACCAATAATACATTGTTCGAACATGCACCATTTGTTTGACACCCATATCGATCCCCTTGCAATAGTATTATGTTTCCAGAATCATGCTCATGTCATAGCATGACCTGAGCACATTATGTCATGTCATGAACGTGAATATGACCAATATTACATTCTTCGACATGCACCTTTTGTTTGACACCCATATCGATGCCCTTCCAGTGGTCTTATGTTTGCAGAGTCATGTTCATGTCATAGCATGACCTGAGCACATCATGTCATGTCATGAACTTGACTATGACCAATATTACATTCTTCGACATGCACCTTTTCTTTGACACCCATATCGATCCCCTTCCAGTGGTCTTATGTTTGCAGTCATGCTCATGTCATAGAATGATCTGACCACATCATGTCATGTCATGAACTTGACTATGACCAATATTACATTCTTCGACATGCACCTTTTGTTTGACACCCATATCGATCCGCTGCCAATAGTATTATGTTTCCAGAGTCATGCTCATGTTATAGCATGACCTGAGCACCTCATGTCTTTTCATGAACGTGACTCTGACCAATATTACATTCTTCGACATGCACCATTTGTTTGACAACCATATCGATCCTCTTCCAATAGTATTATGTTTCCAGAGTCATGCTCATGTCATAGCATGACCTGAGCACATTATGTCATGTCATGAACGTGACTATGACCAATATTACATTCTTCGACATGCACCTTTCGTTTGACACCCATATCGATCCGCTTCCAATAGTATTATGTTTCCAGAGTCATGCTCATGTTATAGCATGACCTGAGCACATCATGTCTTTTCATGAACGTGACTATGACCAATATTACATTCTTCGACATGCACCATTTGTTTGACACCCATATCGATCCTCTTCCAATAGTATTATGTTTCCAGAGTCATGCTCATGTCATAGCATGACCTGAGCACATTATGTCATGTCATGAACGTGACTATGACCAATATTACATTCTTCGACATGCACCATTTGGTTGACACCCATATCGATCCCCTTCCAATAGAATTATGTTTCCAGAGTCATGCTCATGTACTAGCATGACCTGAGCACCATATGTCATGTCATGAACGTGACTATGACCAATAATACATTCTTCGACATGCGCTTTTTGTTTGACACCCACATCGATCCCCTTCCAGTAGTATTATGTTTGCAGAGTCATGCTCACGTCATAGCATAACCTCAGCACATCATGTCATGTCATGAACGTGACTATGACCAATATTACATTCTTCGGCATGCACCTTTTGTTTGACACCCATATCGATACCCTTCCAATAGTATTATGTTTCCAGCCATGCTCATGTCATAGCATGACCTGAGCACATTATGTCATGTCATGAACGTGACTATGACCAATATTACATTCTTCGACATGCACCATTTGTTTGACACCCATATCGATCCCCTTCCAGTGGTCTTATGTTTGCAGAGTCATGCTCATGTCATAGCATGACCTGAGCACATTATGTCATGTCATGAACGTGACTATGACCAATATTACATTCTCCGACATGCACCTTTTGTTTGACACCATATCGATCCCCTTCCAATAGTATTATGTTTCCAAAGTCATGCTCATGTCATAGCATGACCTGAGAACATTGTCATGTCATGAAGGTGACTATGACCAATATTACATTCTCCGACATGCACCTTTGTTTGACACCCATATCGATCCCCTTCCAATAGTATTATGTTTGCAGAGTCATGCTCATGTCATAGCATGACCTGAGCACATTATGTCATGTCATGAACGTGACTATGACCAATATTACATTCTTCGACATGCACCTTTGTTTGACACCCATATCGATCCCTTCCAATAGTATTATGTTTCCAGAGTCATGCTCATGTCATAGCATGACCTGAGCACATTATGTCATGTCATGAACGTGACTATGACCAATATTACATTCTTCGACATGCACCTTTGTTGACACCCATATCGATCCCCTTCCAATAGTATTATGTTTCCAGAGTCATGCTCATGTCATAGCATGACCTGAGCACATTATGTCATGTCATGAACGTGACTATGACCAATATTACATTCTTCGACATGCACCATTTGTTTGACACCCATATCGATCCCCTTCCCATAGTATTATGTTTCCAGAGTCATGCTCATGTCATAGCATGACCTGAGCACATTATGTCATGTCATGAACGTGACTATGACCAATATTACATTCTTCGACATGCACCTTTGTTTGACACCCATATCGATCCCCTTCCAATAGTATTATGTTTCCAGAGTCATGCTCATGTCATAGCATGACCTGAGCACATATGTCATGTCATGAACGTGACTATGACCAATATTACATTCTTCGACATGCACCATTTGTTTGACACCCATATCGATCCCCTTCCAATAGTATTATGTTTCCAGAGTCATGCTCATGTCATAGCATGACCTGAGCACATTATGTCATGTCATGAACGTGACTATGACCAATATTACATTCTTCGACATGCACCATTTGTTTGACACCCATATCGATCCCCTTCCAATAGTATTATGTTTCCAGAGTCATGCTCATGTCATAGCATGACCTGAGCACATTATGTCATGTCATGAACGTGACTATGACCAATAATACATTCTTCGACATGCACCTTTTGTTTGACACCCATATCGATCCCCTTCCAATAGTATTATGTTTCCAGAGTCATGCTCATGTCATAGCATGACCTGAGCACATTATGTCATGTCATGAACGTGACTATGACCAATATTACATTCTTCGACATGCACCTTTGTTTGACACCCATATCGATCCCCTTCCAATAGGTATTATGTTTCCAGAGTCATGCTCATGTCATAGCATGACCTGAGCACATTATGTCATGTCATGAACGTGACTATGACCAATAATACATTCTTCGACATGCACCTATTTGTTTGACACCCATATCGATCCCCTTCCAATAGTATTATGTTTCCAGAGTCATGCTCATGTCATAGCATGACCTGAGCACATTATGTCATGTCATGAACGTGACTATGACCAATATTACATTCTTCGACATGCACCATTTGTTTGACACCCATATCGATCCCCTTCCAATAGTATATGTTTCCAGAGTCATGCTCATGTCATAGCATGACCTGAGCACATTATGTCATGTCATGAACGTGACTATGACCAATATACATTCTTCGACATGCACCTATTGTTTGACACCATATCGATCCCCTTCCAATAGTATTATGTTTCCAGAGTCATGCTCATGTCATAGCATGACCTGAGCACATTATGTCATGTCATGAACGTGACTATGACCAATATTACATTCTTCGACATGCACCTTTTGTTTGACACCCATATCGATCCCCTTCCAATAGTATTATGTTTCCAGAGTCATGCTCATGTCATAGCATGACCTGAGCACATTATGTCATGTCATGAACGTGACTATGACCAATATTACATTCTTCGACATGCACCTTTTGTTTGACACCCATATCGATCCCCTTCCAATAGTATTATGTTTCCAGAGTCATGCTCATGTCATAGCATGACCTGAGCACATATGTCATGTCATGAACGTGACTATGACCAATATTACATTCTTCGACATGCACCACTTTGTTTGACACCCATATCGATCCCCTTCCAATAGTATTATGTTTCCAGAGTCATGCTCATGTCATAGCATGACCTGAGCACATTATGTCATGTCATGAACGTGACTATGACCAATATACATTCTTCGACATGCACCTTTTGTTTGACACCCATATCGATCCCTTCCAATAGTATTATGTTTCCAGAGTCATGCTCATGTCATAGCATGACCTGAGCACATTATGTCATGTCATGAACGTGACTATGACCAATATTACATTCTTCGACATGCACCTTTTGTTTGACACCCATATCGATCCCCTTCCAATAGTATTATGTTTCCAGAGTCATGCTCATGTCATAGCATGACCTGAGCACATCATGTCATGTCATGAACCGAACTATGACCAATATTACATTCTTCGACATGCACCTTTTGTTTGACACCCATATCGATCCCCTTCCAATAGTATTATGTTTGCAGAGTCATGCTCATGTCATAGCATGACCTGAGCACATTATGTCATGTCATGAACGTGACTATGACCAATATTACATTCTTCGACATGCACCATTTGTTTGACACCCATATCGATCCCCTTCCAATAGTATTATGTTTCCAGAGTCATGCTCATGTCATAGCATGACCTGAGCACATCATGTCATGTCATGAACGTGACTATGACCAATATTACATTCTTCGACATGCACCTTTTGTTTGACACCCATATCGATCCCCTTCCAATAGTATTATGTTTCCAGAGTCATGCTCATGTCATAGCATGACCTGAGCACCATATGTCATGTCATGAACGTGACTATGACCAATAATACATTCTTCGACATGCGCCTTTTGTTTGACACCCACATCGATCCACTTCCAGTAGTCTTATGTTGGCAGAGTCATGCTCATGTCATAGCATGACCTGAGCACATCATGTCATGTCATGAACGTGACTATGGCCAATATTACATTCTTCGACATGCACCTTTTGTTTGACACCCATATCGATGCCCTTCCAGTGGTATTATGTTTGCAGAGTCATGTTCCTATCATAGCATGACCTGAGCACATCATGTCATGTCATGAACGTGACTATGACCAATATTACATTCTTCGACATGCACCTTTTGTTTGACACCGATATCGATACCCTTCCAATAGTATTATGTTTCCAGTCATGCTCATGTCATAGCATGACCTGAGCACATTATGTCATATCATGAACATAACTATGACCAATATTACATTCTTCGACATGCACCTTTGTTTGACACCCATATCGATCCCCTCCCAGTGGTCTTATGTTTGCAGAGTCATGCTCATGTCATAGCATGACCTCAGCACATTAGTGTCATGTCATGAACGTGACTATGACCAATATTACATTCTTCGACATGCACCTTTTGTTTGACACCCATATCGATCCCCTTCCAATAGTATTATGTTTCCAGAGTCATGCTCATGTCATAGCATGACCTGAGCACATTATGTCATGTCATGAACGTGACTATGACCAATATTACATTCTTCGACATGCACCTTTTGTTTGACACCCATATCGATCCCCTTCCAATAGTATTATGTTTCCAGAGTCATGCTCATGTCATAGCATGACCTGAGCACATTATGTCATGTCATGAACGTGACTATGACCAATATTACATTCTTCGACATGCACCATTTGTTTGACACCCATATCGATCCCCTTCCAATAGTATTATGTTTCCAGAGTCATGCTCATGTCATAGCATGACCTGAGCACATTATGTCATGTCATGAACGTGACTATGACCAATAATACATTCTTCGACATGCACCTTTGCTTGACACCCATATCGATCCCCTTCCAATAGTATTATGTTTCCAGAGTCATGCTCATGTCATAGCATGACCTGAGCACATATGTCATGTCATGAACGTGACTATGACCAATATTACATTCTTCGACATGCACCTTTGTTTGACACCCATATCGATCCCCTTCCAATAGTATTATGTTTCCAGAGTCATGCTCATGTCATAGCATGACCTGAGCACATTATGTCATGTCATGAACGTGACTATGACCAATATTACATTCTTCGACATGCACCATTTGTTTGACACCCATATCGATCCCCTTCCAATAGTATTATGTTTCCAGAGTCATGCTCATGTCATAGCATGACCTGAGCACATTATGTCATGTCATGAACGTGACTATGACCAATATTACATTCTTCGACATGCACCTTTTGTTTGACACCCATATCGATCCCCTTCCAATAGTATTATGTTTCCAGAGTCATGCTCATGTCATAGCATGACCTGAGCACATATGTCATGTCATGAACGTGACTATGACCAATATTACATTCTTCGACATGCACCTTTTGTTTGACACCCATATCGATCCCCTTCCAATAGTATTATGTTTCCAGAGTCATGCTCATGTCATAGCATGACCTGAGCACATTATGTCATGTCATGAACGTGACTATGACCAATATTACATTCTTCGACATGCACCTTTTGTTTGACACCCATATCGATCCCCTTCCAGTAGTCTTATGTTTCCAGAGTCATGCTCATGTCATAGCATGACCTGAGCACATTATGTCATGTCATGAACGTGACTATGACCAATATTACATTCTTCGACATGCACCATTTGTTTGACAACCATATCGATCCCCTTCCAATAGATTATGTTTCCAGAGTCATGCTCATGTCATAGCATGACCTGAGCACATCATATCATGTGATGAACGTGACTATGACCAATATTACATTCTTCGACATGCACCTTTTGTTTGACACCCATATCGATCCCCTTCCAATAGTATTATGTTTCCAGAGTCATGCTCATGTCATAGCATGACCTGAGCACATTATGTCATGTCATGAACGTGACTATGACCAATATTACATTCTTCGACATGCACCTTTGTTTGACACCCATATCGATCCCCTTCCAATAGTATTATGTTTTCAGAGTCATGCTCATGTCATAGCATGACCTGAGCACATTATGTCATGTCATGAACGTGACTATGACCAATATACATTCTTCGACATGCGCCTTTTGTTTGACACCCATATCGATGCCCTTCCAGTGGTATTATGTTTCCAGAGTCATGCTCATGTCATAGCATGACCTGAGCACATTATGTCATGTCATGAACGTGACTATGACCAATAATACATTCTTCGACATGCACCTTTTGTTTGACACCCATATCGATCCCCTTCCAATAGTATTATGTTTCCAGAGTCATGCTCATGTCATGTCATGAACGTGACTATGACCAATATACATTCTTCGACATGCACCTTTTGTTTGACACCCATATCGATCCCCTTCCAATAGTATTATGTCTCCAGAGTCATGCTCATGTCGTAGCAAGACCTGAGAACATTATGTCATGTCATGAACGTGACTATGACAAATATTACATTCTTCGACATGCACAACTTGTTTGACCCCCATATCGATCCCCTTCCACTAGTATTATGTTTCCAGAGTCATGTCATAGCATGACCTCAGCACATTATGTCATGTCATGAAGGTGACTATGAACAATAATACATTCTTCGACATGCACCTTTTGTTTAACACCCATATCGATCCCCTTCCAATAGTATTAGGTTTCCAGAGTCATGCTCATGTCATAGCATGATCTGAGCACATCATGTCATGTCATGAACGTGACTATGACCAATATTACATTCTTCGACATGCACCTTTGTTTGACACCCTTATCGATCCGCTTCCAATAGGTATTACGTTTGCAGAGTCGTGCTCATGTCATAGCATGAACTGAGCACATCATGTCATGTCAGGAACCGAACTACGACCAATATTACATTCTTCGACATGCACCTTTTGTTTGACACCCATATCGATCCCCTTCCAATAGTATTATGTTTCCAGAGTCATGCTCATGTCATAGCATGACCTGAGCACATTATGTCATGTCATGAACGTGACTATGACCAATATTACATTCTTCGACATGCACCTTTTGTTTGACACCCATATCGATCCCCTTCCAATAGTATTATGTTTCCAGAGTCATGCTCATGTCATAGCATGACCTGAGCACATTATGTCATGTCATGAACGTGACTATGACCAATATTACATTCTTCGACATGCAGCATTTGTTTGACACCCATATCGATCCCTTCCAGTGGTCTTATGTTTGCAGAGTCATGCTCATGTCATAGCATGACCTGAGCACATTATGGCATGTCATGAACGTGAATATGACCAATATTGCATTGTTCGACATGCACCTTTTGTTTGACACCCATATCGATCCCCTTCCAATAGTATATGTTTCCAGAGTCATGCTCATGTCATAGCATGACCTGAGCACATTGTCATGTCATGAACGTGACTATGACCAATATACATTCTTCGACATGCACCTTTGTTTGACACCCATATCGATCCCCTTCCAATAGTATTATGTTTCCAGAGTCATGCTCATGTCATAGCATGACCTGAGCACATCATGTCATGTCATGAACGTGACTATGGCCAATAATACATTCTTCGACATGCACCTTTTGTTTGACACCCATATCGATCCCCTTCCAATAGTATTATGTTTCCAGAGTCATGCTCATGTCATAGCATGACCTGAGCACATTATGTCATGTCATGAACGTGACTATGACCAATATTACATTCTTCGACATGCACCATTTGTTTGACACCCATATCGATCCCCTTCCAATAGTATTATGTTTCCAGAGTCATGCTCATGTCATAGCATGACCTGAGCACATTATGTCATGTCATGAACGTGACTATGACCAATATTACATTCTTCGACATGCACCATTTGTTTGACACCCATATCGATCCCCTTCCAATAGAATTATGTTTCCAGAGTCATGCTCATGTAATAGCATGACCTGAGCACATTATGTCATGTCATGAACGTGACTATGACCAATATTACATTCTTCGACATGCACCTTTTGTTTGACACCCATATCGATCCCCTTCCAATAGTATTATGTTTCCAGAGTCATGCTCATGTCGTAGCAGACCTGAGCACATTATGTCATGTCATGAACGTGACTATGACCAATATTACATTCTTCGACATGCACAACTTTGTTTGACCCCATATCGATCCCCTTCCAATAGTATTATGTTTCCAGAGTCATGCTCATTCTAGCATGACCTCAGCACATTATGTCATGTCATGAACGGTGACTATGACCAATAATACATTCTTCGACATGCACCTTTTGTTTACACCCATATCGATCCCCTTCCAATAGTATTAGGTTTCCAGAGTCATGCTCATGTCATAGCATGACTCTGAGCACATCATGTCATGTCATGAACGTGACTATGACCAATATTACATTCTTCGACATGCACCTTTTGTTTGACACCCTTATCGATCCGCTTCCAATAGTATTACGTTTGCAGAGTCGTGCTCATGTCATAGCATGAACTGAGCACATCATGTCATGTCAGGAACCGAACTACGACCAATATTACATTCTTCGACATGCACCTTTTGTTTGACACCCATATCGATCCCCTTCCAGTGGTCTTATGTTTCCAGAGTCATGCTCATGTCATAGCATGACCTGAGCACATTATGTCATGTCATGGACGTGACTATGACCAATAATACATTGTTCAACATGCACCATTTGTTTGACACCCATATCGATCCCCTTCCAATATTATTATGTTTCCAGAATCATGCTCATGTCATAGGATGACCTGAGCACATTATGTCATGTCATAAACGTGAATATGACCAATATTACATTCTTCGACATGCACCTTTTGTTTGACGCCCATATCGATGCCCTTCCAGTGGTCTTATGTTTGCAGAGTCATGTTCATGTCATAGCATGACCTGAGCACATCATGTCATGTCATGAACTTGACTATGACCAATATTACATTCTTCGACATGCACCTTTTCTTTGACACCCATATCGATCCCCTTCCAATAGTATTATGTTTCAGAGTCATGCTCATGTCATAGCATGACCTGAGCACATTATGTCATGTCATGAACGTGACTATGACCAATATTACATTCTTCGACATGCACCTTTTGTTTGACACCCATATCGATCCCCTTCCAATAGTATTATGTTTCCAGAGTCATGCTCATGTCATAGCATGACCTGAGCACATTATGTCATGTCATGAACGTGACTATGACCAATAATACATTCTTCGACATGCACCTTTTGTTTGACACCCATATCGATCCCCTTCCAATAGTATTATGTTTCCAGAGTCATGCTCATGTCATAGCATGACCTGAGCACATATGTCATGTCATGAACGTGACTATGACCAATAATTACATTCTTCGACATGCACCATTTGTTTGACACCCATATCGATCCCCTTCCAGTAGTCTTATGTTTCCAGAGTCATGCTCATGTCATAGCATGACCTGAGCACATAATGTCATGTCATGTACGTGACTATGACCAATATTACATTCTTCGACATGCACCATTTGTTTGACACCCATATCGATCCGCTTCCAATAGTATTATGTTTGCCAGAGTCATGCTCATGTCATAGCATGACCTGAGCACATATGTCATGTCATGAACGGACTATGACCAATATTACATTCTTCGACATGCACCTTTGTTTGACACCCATATCGATTCCCCTTCCAGTGGTCTTATGTTTGCAGAGTCATGCTCATGTCATAGCATGACCTGAGCACATATGTCATGTCATGACGTGACTATGACCAATAATACATTCTTCGACATGCACCTTTTGTTTGACACCCATATCGCATCCCCTTCCAATAGTATTATGTTTCCAGAGTCATGCTCATGTCATAGCATGACCTGAGCACATTATGTCATGTCATGAACGTGAATATGACCAATATTATTCTTCGACATGCACCTTTTGTTTGACACCCATATCGATCCCCTTCCAATAGTATTATGTTTCCAGAGTCATGCTCATGTCATAGCATGACCTGAGCACATTATGTCATGTCATGAACGTGAATATGACCAATATTACATTCTTCGACATGCACCTTTTGTTTGACACCCATATCGATCCCCTTCCAATAGTAGTTATGTCTCCAGAGTCATGCTCATGTCGTAGCATGACCTGAGAACATTATGTCATGTCATGAACGTGACTATGACAAATATTACATTCTTCGACATGCACAACTTGTTTGACCCCCATATCGATCCCCTTCCACTAGTATTGTTTCCAGAGTCATGTCATAGCATGACCTCAGCACATTATGTCATGTCATGAAGGTGACTATGAACAATAATACATTCTTCGACATGCACCTTTTGTTTGACACCCATATCGATCCCCTTCCAATAGTATTAGGTTTCCAGAGTCATGCTCATGTCATAGCATGATCCTGAGCACATCATGTCATGTCATGAACGTGACTATGACCAATATTACATTCTTCGACATGCACCTTTGTTGACACCCTATCGATCCGCTTCCAATAGTATTACGTTGCAGAGTCATGCTCATGTCATAGCATGACCTGAGCACATCGTGTCATGTCAGGACCCGAACTACGACCAATATTACATTCTTCGACATGCACCTTTGTTTGACACCCATATCGATCCCCTTCCAATGGTCTTATGTTTCCAGAGTCATGCTATATCATAGCATGACCTGAGCACATTATGTCATGTCTTGACGTGAATATGACCAATATTACATTCTTCGACATGCACCTTTGTTGACACCCATATCGATTCCCCTTCCAATATTATTATGTTTCCAGAGTCATGCTCATGTCATAGGATGACCTGAGCACATTATGTCATGTCATAAACGTGAATATGACCAATATTACATTCTTCGACATGCACCTTTTCTTTGACACCCATATCGATCCCCTTCCAGTGGTCTTATGTTTGCAGTCATGCTCATGTCATAGCATGACCTGAGCACATTGTCATGTCATGAACGTGACTATGACCAATAATACATTCTTCGAGATGCACCTTTTGTTTGACACCCATATCCATCCCCTTCCAATAGTATTATGTTTCCAGAGTCGTGCTCATGTCATAGCATGACCTGAGCACATCATGTCATGTCATGAACGTGACTATGGCCAATAATACATTCTTCGACATTCACCTTTTGTTTGACACCCATATCGATCCCCTTCCAGTGGTCTTATGTTTCCAGAGTAATGCTCATGTCATAGCATGACCTGAGCACATTATGTCATGTCATGGACGTGACTATGACCAATATTACATTCTTCGACATGCACCATTTGTTTGACACCCATATCTATCCCCTTCCAATAGAATTATGTTTCCAGAGTCATGCTCATGTAATAGCATGACCTGAGCACATTATATCATGTCATGAACGTGACTATAACCAATATTACATTCTTCGACATGCAAAATTTGTTTGACACCCATATCGATCCCCTTCCAGTGGTCTTATGTTTGCAGAGTCATGCTCATGTCATGGCATGACCTGAGCACATTATGTCATGTCATGAACGTGACTATGACCAATAATACATTCTTCGACATGCACCATTTGTTTGACACCCATATCGATCCCCTTCCAATAGTATTATGTTTCCAGAGTCATGCTCATGTCATAGCATGACCTGAGCACATTATGTCATGTCATGAATGTGAATATGACCAATATTACATTCTTCGACATGCACCTTTTGTTTGACACCCATATCGATCCCCTTCCAATAGTATTATGTCTCCAGAGTCATGCTCATGTCGTAGCATGACCTTAGAACATTATGTCATGTCATGAACGTGACTATGACAAATATTACATTCTTCGACATGCACAACTTGTTTGACCCCCATATCGATCCCCTTCCACTAGTATTATGTTTCCAGAGTCATGTCATAGCATGACCTCAGCACATTATGTCATGTCATGAAGGTGACTATGAACAATAATACATTCTTCGACATGCACCTTTTGTTTAACACCCATATCGATCCCCTTCCAATAGTATTAGGTTTCCAGAGTCATGCTCATGTCATAGCATGATCTGAGCACATCATGTCATGTCATGAACGTGACTATGACCAATATTACATTCTTCGACATGCACCTTTTGTTTGACACCCTTATCGATCCGCTTCCAATAGTATTACGTTTGCAGAGTCATGCTCATGTCATAGCATGACCTGAGCACATCATGTCATGTCAGGAACCGAACTACGACCAATATTACATTCTTCGACATGCACCTTTTGTTTGACACCCATATCGATCCCCTTCCAGTGGTCTTATGTTTCCAGAGTCATGCTCATGTCATAGCATGACCTGAGCACATTATGTCATGTCATGGACGTGACTATGACCAATAATACATTGTTCAACATGCACCATTTGTTTGACACCCATATCGATCCCCTTCCAATATTATTATGTTTCCAGAATCATGCTCATGTCATAGCATGACCTGAGCACATCATGTCATGTCATGAACCGAACTACGACCAATATTACATTCCAGCGCCACTGCTGAGGCGATGGACACGATGCCATCCCTAACGGCGTCTCAGGCGCCGAAGGAACGGCGCAGCTCCTTGGAGCGCGCCAAAAAAGGAAAAGCCCTTATTACAGGGCCTGGAAAGGGCCCTCTGTCTTAAGATGAGTTACTTCGGTACACAGAGCACTAAACTACATCCAAAATGGATACACTAATAATACAATGCAACGTGAGAGGTCTTATCAGAAACCTCGACGATATCCAAGAGCTGCTACATGAACACTCACCAAAAGTGCTGTGTGTACAGGAGACAAACTTAAAATCAACTCAAACCAACTTTCTTCGACAGCATGTTGTCTTCCGAAAAGACCGCCGTGACGCTGCCACATCATCAGGCGGTGTTGCAATCATAATACATAAAGGTGTGCCATGCCAGGGTTTGCAGCTACGAACACCGCTCGAAGCAGTGGCTGTCCGGGCTGTACTTCTCAACAAACTTATTACCATCTGCTCAATTTATATACCCCCAAATTATTCTCTACAGAAACACGATCTTGAAGCCTTATTAGATGAATTACCGGAACCATACGTCCTCCTTGGCGATTTCAACGCGCACAGCACCCTGTGGGGTGATTCCCGCTGCGATCAGAGAGGCCGCCTGATTGAGAATCTTCTGTTCTCTACTGGTACATGTTTGCTGAATGACAAAGAACCTACATATTATAGCCTCGCCAACAACACTTATTCCTGTATCGATCTCAGCATTACGTCCCCAACTCTCCTACCCTCCTTAAATGGAAGTTATTAGTAATCCATATGGGAGTGACCATTTCCCGGTAGTTATAAGCACACAAAAACCAACTGAATGTCCCCCGAAGGCTCCTCGCTGGAAGCTTGATACAGCCGATTGGAAGCAGTTCTGTAACCTCACATCTCTCCCGTGGGCTGACATGTCTCATCTAAGTATTGATGCTGCTGTTCAGTATTTCACTGCCCTCATAATTGATGCTGCCTCAAAATGTATATCCCAAGTAAGTGGCCTTGCACGCAAACGTCGTGTCCCTTGGTGGAACGACGAGTGCCGCAAAGTTCGAAAAAAGCAAAACAAAGCGTGGGCACTGCTACGCAACTCCCCCACTGCAGAAAATCTTGTAAATTTTAAAGAAGCAAAATCACAAGGCCGAAGAATACGCCGGCTGGCTAGACGGGAGAGCTGGCAGAAGTTCATAGCAGGCATTAACTCCTTTACAGATGAGGCAAATGTCTGGAATAGAGTGAAGAGAGTAAACGGTGGTCAAACGTATTCGATCCCCTTGGTGGACACCCAGGGAAAAAGCTTGGAAGATTAGGCTAATGCTCTGGGCGCGCACTTCGAACGCGTGTCCAGTCCGTCGCATCACTCTGAAGCCTTTCAGAGGTATAGAGCCAGAACAGAGCAACAAAAGATTGAGCGAAAATGTACAGGAAACCGCACATACAACCAACCATTCTGCCTGGCAGAGCTAAAGGAAGCCCTAAACAATTGCAGCAATTACACCCCAGGCTCTGATCGTGTTGTGTATCATATGTTGAGACAAATACCTTCCGAAACACAAAACACTCTCCTGTCCCTGTACAATACCATCTGGTCTTCAGGCGAGATGCCTACTTCATGGAAAGAGGCTATTGTAATTCCTGTTCTAAAACAGGGTAAAGATCCAGCCTCCGTCACAAGTTATAGGCCTATTGCATTAACAAGCTGCCTCTGTAAACTCTTTGAAAAAATGATTAACCGTCGGCTAATACTGTCACCAAACCCGTGCTATGATGTACGGGGCGCGATCGCCGGAAATAATTCCAAGAACCAACGTCTTGGTTCCCCGAAAAAGATCCCACGAAAGCTTGGACAATAAGATTTTTGGTCCCCTTTAGCACACTAGCAAAACGCCAGCAGTGGTTCAAAGACCGAGTCAGAGCCAAGGGTGGTCAAACAAAACAAATATATTTTCATCAAATAGGCAGTCACACAAACGTACACAACACGGCTTTCACAACTCAAAAACAGATGGGTCGCAAAGTTATACAAGGCCAACCAACATGAACAAGTTCATGCACTGCAACAAAGAACAAAACACAGAGTCCTATTCACCAAGACACTCGGCGTCTTCTTGCAGGTGGCCTGTCAGCTGGCTCGGCGTCTGAGTCACGCACGACTTCTTGCTTCTTTTTACTTGCAACTCTTCAACTCTCTCTTCGTCTCTTCTTCGCCCCTCTTGCGCGGCCCGTGTCCGAACGCTTATATAGTCCTGGGAAAGGGTACTAGAAGGTTCCGTAGGGCCACGTGACCCAGAGCACACATACAATTGGGAACCTTCTCGCCCACTCTCGAACCTTCTTGGTTGGGGCGGCGCCTCTCTCTCTCTCTCACTGCGCGGGGAGCGTCGGTGTGTACTCTCCGCCTTCTCTCTCTCCTTACGTCTGTCGCGCGCGCGCGCTCGCCGCGATAAGAAAGCTTCTACAACATTCTGGCCTTTTGTAGGCGCGGCGTGACTTTTGAGTGCCTCTTCCGAGCGCCGTTTTTCTTGTTGTTTCGGCCTTTCGGCGCCGGGTTTTACTTCAAAATAGGCACTATTTTGTGACAAATACATTCCTGGAGTCAAAAAAATTGCTCGACCCCTTCCAGTGTGGTTTTCGAGAAGGTCGCTCCACCACTGACCATCTCGTACGCCTTGAGGCACAAATCCGTGAAGCTTTTTTACACAAACAGTATTTTCTCTCTGTGTTCCTCGATATACAAAAAGCGTATGACACAACTTGGCGGTTCGGAATATTGAGAGACGTGTCCCATCTAGGGATACGTGGTAAAATGTTGGACATAATAGAGAGCTACCTGTCGCATCGTACATTTCGTGTCCGCGTAGGCAATGTTGTATCAAAAATATTTGTCCAAGAAACAGGAGTACGACAAGGTGGTGTCCTAAGTTGCACACTTTTTATTATAAAAATGAATTCTCTTCGCCTGTGCATCCCACGCAATATGTTTTATTGCACATATGTCGATGATGTTCAGATTGGTTTTAAATCGTGCAACCTTGCGATATGTGAGCGGCAAATTCAGCTGGGTTTGAACAGGGTCGCTAAATGGGCAGAGGAAAATGGTTTTAGCATTAATCCCCAAAAAAGCAATTGTGTTCTATTCTCCAGAAGGAGAGGCCTGCAGCCTGAACCTGATATTTGCCTGCTTGGCCAGCGGCTACCTGTGAAAAAGGAGCAAAAGTTTTTAGGAATTATTTTAGACACGAAATTATCATTTGTACCTCATATAAAAAACCTCAAAAACAAGTGCATGAAGGCAATGAATATACTGAAGGTTTTGTCACGAACAACGTGGGGCAGTGACAGAAAATGCCTTATGAATTTATACAGAAGTCTTGTACGCACGCGCCTTGACTACGGGGCTATTGTCTACCAGTCCGCGACCCAAAGCGCACTAAAGATGCTGGACCCAGTCCACCATCTAGGTATTCGCCTTTCTACGGGTGCCTTTCGAACGAGCCCCGTAGAAAGCCTCTACGTTGAATCAAACGAGTGGTCGCTGCACTTGCAGAGATGTTACATATCCTTCATGTACTTTCTCAAAGTGAACGCAGACAACCAGCACCCTTCATACTCCACTGTTAATGATCTGTCCAGCTCTGCTCTCTTTTACAACCGTCCTACAGTACGACTAGCCCTACTCACTTCGTGTGAGAGGCCTAGCGGAGGTAATGGGTGTGCCACTTGAACACCGTTTGTTGGCTCCTGCTGCTCAGCTCCCGCCGTGGCAGTGGCAGCTTATAGAATGTGATTTGTCTTTTGTAGAAGTCACGAAGCACGCTCCTGTTACACACATTCGAATGCATTTCTTGGAGCTACAGCAGAAATA
>CM023491.1:54487772-54532408 GCA_013339685.2 Hyalomma asiaticum
GGAAATCATTACTACGTTGACCGTAATTCAGGAGGCAAGCGCATTGTGTCTACGTGTAGCATCTCTAGGGCACATGCAGGTGAAACGATATGACTCAGCAGTCCGTTCACTGTTGGTCCCTTTGGCGTGGCATCGCCAGCTAATTATGAAAAAATCGATATCTATGAAAGTAAAAGAAGAGTGCAGTGAGCGAAAGATGGGCGTAGCCTTCGTGAAATTTATGTGGTTATAGCAGGGACACACCGAACCCTACATTGCGGGTGTCATTAAGCGAATGCTACAATTTTTTCGATGTCGCCTGCAGAATATCTCGCTCAAGGCGATTGCAGTGCCATGCTAATGAGTTCACCGTGCAAATTAGTTAGCAGGATCTACTACACAATGACCTAATTTGCGCAGAAAAAAAAACGAAAAACGCTTGACTCAACGTTTCTACCTCGCGAAAAATAACCTGTGCGCATGGAGTAATGACACACTTATGAGACCTCTCTTGTTTCAGAAACAGGAGAATAGGCACAGTTGTATTCCACACGTTCCACATTTCTAGTTTTTTTTCCAGAAAGCGTTCGCGGAGATACACGCCATTAAATAGCAGGATTGTCAGGAAATATTCACTCAATGGAATCCTATATTTCAAATGTTCATGCATAACGATACTTGAAATCAGTTTCTCTTCGCCTAAAAATCGTCGCGCCACCCGTGTTGGGATGAGGGTCAGGTGTCGATTACATTGCATTGCAGTAATTCAAAATGTCAGCTCCACGAGTAAAGACATACAAAACATGTGTGGTGTCACGGCAATTACTTGGCTAGGCGACTGAAGTGCGCGGCAAGCGAAAGAGAGCGATGACAACAATTGTCCACGCATCGCTATCGCGTTTAACGCTTCTAAGGCGAAATTTAAGGCTCCCACAACTATTTTTCTTTTTTTTTCTTTTTTTTGGGGGGGGGGGTGGCGGCCAAGCAGCTTAACCGCAACACCACCGCAGCGGACCGTTAACGTCTGCTCATGGCCTCGGCGTTGTCAACGAGCTGAGATTCTGTCACACAAACACATGGCGAGCAAGCCTGCCCGCGTGCCGTGTGCATATCGTGTTTACAGCGATGCATTCGCTCCTGCAGCAGCGTGCTTTCAAAATAATAGAGCGTTTTAATTAAGGTTTCGCGTATCGACTGAAAAATCGAATGGCTGCTTGTTCGTAATGGAAATGTTTTCAATTTAGTCCATCCGCTCGAGAAAAAGGTGCTTTAAGAAGCTCGCACCACTGCTGCGGCTAAACGGAGAGAGCCCTGTGTTGGAGTTCGTATTCATTTGGCATCCATGAGCAGTGTTGGCACAACGGGCAGTCCTTTTCATACTATGAATAGCTTACCTTTTGTTCCGAAGAGAGCTGAGACGTCGACCATAACGTGAACGAAAAGGCAGTAAGCAATGTTGGTTGCAGCCCTATCGCATTTAAAAAAATACCCGCATTTCCCCGAAGGGGAGTATGAGGAAGTGCGAAGCACGGGGTGATGCTATGAGGGGGCGCGCGCGACTAAACTGCAGAGCCGAGCGAAGGAGACGGCAGCGAGAGAGCACGCGCCAGCCGACCCACGGAGGTCTGGCGTTTTTAAGCGCAAACACTTTTTACTGATGATGATGATTAAGTGTAATTAATGATTTAAAGTGTTGTTGTCATGATGCATTTGTACACACACACACACATTTATATATGAAGTATTATTTATTTATTTTACACTTCACGCTTTTCGTACGATGCATTAATGCACCTCGCGAGTGCGTCACACACATACACACACTACACACGTCACTACAGATCAGCACCTATTCGGCGGCCGAGGGTGAGTGCAAACCTAACGGGGGGAGAGGCACACCAGCTGCGCGGAGAGGGTGCGAGGAGCCGGCGCAGGCGCCAGCTGCACAACGCGCCGTGACGTCACGGCGCGGAGGAGCGGTGCGGAGCCGGCGCGGGGCGCGCGCAGCCACGGAGCGGAGGGCGGAGCGCGCGCAGTCACGTGGGGCGTGACGTCGCTGCGCCGTTGCTACAGACGCTCCTCTCCGCTCCTCGCGCCGTTGCTAGGGGGAGGAGGAGGAGCGCGGATGCCGACGGAGTTTTCGGGGTCGCTTAAGAAGTGCATTCGCACTTAAAAAATTGACGGCAGATCCACGAGGTGAATGATGATGAGATTGGGCGAAGCTCCTGGAAGTAATCATCGGTTAAACCGTGAATTTTCTTCCGTTGATTCGCCCGATAAAATTGACGTGAAACGATTGACAAACCTGTATCGCGATATGGTTTTGAATATAAAACCATTGCTTTAGAAAACACCTGGCGTCTTTCGTTAAGCAGCTGGCGTCTTTTCGTTTTGCTTTAGAAACATCTGGCGTCTTTTCGTTTTGCTTTTAGAAAACATCTGGCGTCTTTCGTTGGTTTATTTCATCAATCAACGGCGTTTGGAACAAAATTTTTATTGTTTAATCACGCACAGGAGAAATCTCACCAGGCACTACCTTGGAGGTAAACAATGGCTGCTAATGGGAATGAGAGACAGAAGAAGTCGGCTTTTAGCTAACACTTACACTTCCACTAACGTTTCCTACTGGAACTTGCCAATGGCTGCTAATGGGGAATGAGAGACAGAAGAATTCGGCTTTTAGTTAACGCGCACGCTGCGAATTTTTTATTGTTCAACAACGCACAGGAGAAATCTCCCACCGGCACCACCTTGGAGGTCAAAGCGTAAGACTGGTTACGCACTACGACTACGACGAGGGACGAACGGGTGCCGCTTTAAGGAGCTTCGCCCCTAAAATTAACACTGATCGAATTCCTGATTGATTTGTGGGGTCTAACGTACGAAAACCACCTGTGATTATGAGAGACGCCGTAGTGGAGGTCTGTGGAAATTTCGACCACCTGGGTTTCTTTAACGTGCACTGACATCGCACAGCACACGGGCCTCAACATTTCGCCTCCATCGAAATGCAGCCGCCGCAGCCTGGATTCGATCTCGCGAACTTCGGAGCAGCAGCCGAGTGCCATAACCACTAGACCACCGTCGCGGGACATTCAGTCGAATTCCTCTGCTGGGAAAGTGGTTGCAAGCGGAACTTTAGTGTACGTACCTGTGTTACGTTTATTTCATTCTTTCTTTCTTCATCTGTCTTTCCTGCTGATGCTTTTTCTTTGATTATTCGGTCTTCAAGAGCCCTTATCAGAGTGTTAATAAACCAAATGACTCCCTATGGTTCCGATGTACTCCACCACGGAAATGCAGTGAATCATTCTCATGCGTGATTTATTATCTCCCTCTCACTCGACAGTCGCATGCACCAGCTCCTTTTAGGGGCGAAGCTCCTTATGGTGTGGGTCGTTCCCTCCTCTGTAGTTGTATGTATGTAGCCAGCTCTAGTTTAATGAAGTGCTCACTAGATGGCGTGATCGCGCCGCGGTGCTCGCTTTATTCAGATGTATGGGCCTGGAGTAGCAAGCCAGGCTATAAACCAGGCTAACATCTCCGGTTCATCAATAAAGTGTTCTCTCAGATGTATGGGAACGCGTAGCATGGGAGTCTGTTCTGTCTGTCTTTCTGTCCGTCCGTCCGTCCGAGCGCTGTGGTGCTGCTTAGCTAGTACGTGAATTGATCAATAGATGGCACGGAGGCGCTCGCTGCGTGCTCTAGTGTGATAGGAGAGCGCTAGATGGCGACACACAGTGTTTGTCAGTCAGTCAGTCAGTCAGTCAGTCAGTCAGTCAACGAACTTTATTCACAAATTGTCCTGAGGAGCCGATGCCCTTCAAGAGGGCGGGTCGTCTGCGGGCCGCACCCACGTTGGGACAGGAAGGGCATGCCCCTCCCCCAAACTGCGGGCCCTCTGGACAGCCCGGATTTGGACCTCCCGGTCCGAGCTGGTGATTGCGTCTTCCAGGCGTCCTCTGTGGTGAGAGGCTCGCCTGGATCACGTCTTTGATGATCACGTCTTTGATGATCACGTGCATCACGTCTTTTATGATCTACTGGGCAAGATTCACGGAAGGTTCACGGTTTTTACCAATGAACATCCGGAGCTTCGCCCACTCATCATCATTCACTCCGTGGATATGCGTGGATTTTTTTACACAAACTTCAATTCATATGACTTGAGATATGGAAGGTCCGCAATGCCCACGAGGTGTTCGATGACGCTTGCTGCGTCTGCACAGCCTTTGAGGACGGACGCTTGGTGATATGTGGAATAAGTATACGTTGCCACCCACCTTTTCTGAAAGGTTCAAGCGGATTTACTGCTCCTTCTTGGGAAAAGAACATTCGAAACAAAATTTAGCCAAAAATGGGGCGAAAATACTTCATCATATGTTTAGGATGGCAAGAATGAATCCGCTTTTAGTTCCATCGCCTACTTAGCAATAGATTGCTGGATTGTTCGCAGCGTTTTCGCGTCAGTTAAGTCATCTTCGCACTGTGCTGTTCGAATGCTGTTTCATGCGGAAGGGGTCAACACACATCAATAATATCCCTATGGGTTAGGTCTTGAATGAAGTTGAGCTTTCAGATTAAGAAATCAGGCAGCAGGGGGCATTTTGAAATACATAACTCAGTGATGGTGAAAAAGGGAGAGGTAACTGAGAGAAAGGCATGGAGGATAGCCAGAAATAAACAATCCGGCTGCCTACCCTGCATTACGGGAAGGCAGAAGGGAGATAAAGGCCGGGGAATAAATCAATTAAGAAGAAAAGAACGAAAGGAGAATGATCGAAAATTAACTAGTATAACAGTGGTAAAAAATGTGGGTAACCACAGCAGCAGTAATGCGACTACTGAGGATACTGCGTAGCTGGTGGGGTTCCACTCTTCCACTCCCTTTCCTACTCTTTGATGCACTATGATGATGATTGTGGTTCGGTTAGGAAAGGACGCTGATTTCTGCAGCCCATAATAGGGAGCACGGCTAAGCGTCCGTAGGGGAGGGGGAAAGGGAGTGAAAGAGATAAAAGGGAGAGAAAGGCCGTAGTGGAGGGCTCCGGAAATTTAGACCACCTGGGGTTCCTTAACGTGCACTGACAACGCACAGTACACGGGCCTCTGGCATTTTCGCCTCCATCGAAAATGCGACCGCAGCGGCCGGGATCGAACCCGCGCGTTTTGGGTGGCAGCCGAGTACCGTAACCACTACACCACCGCGGCGGACCTTGATGCACTATACTGCAGGAGGCTATTCTATGCTCTACACTCTGCCCCTTCCTCTTCCTCCTCACCCAAACATAATTCTACCTCGCCGACTCCCTTTTCAACTCTTCCTCACTTCTTTCCTCCTCATCCCACTTCCCTTTTTCAATCCTTGGTGCACTACTGCACGGCTACAAGACTATGCTATTCTCTACCTTGCGCCAGATGGGCGGAGTGGAGCGCAGGTGCAACGAAGCAAACTCACAGCGCATGCGCAGTTGGCCCTAGTCATGCGGAATCGTACCTGAGTCTCACGGAGCACGTGACACTTAGGTGTCTACACGAGAGGCGCTGCGAGGCGGTTTTCTACGGACACCACAGATTTAACGGTCGGCTTAATCAACTTTCGTGTTAATCAGCTTTCGTGTTAGTGGAGTTGCCATGGTTTTTTCTTAATCCTCGCCCATTGAAATGGGCGGAGACAATCTGCATCGAAAAGTGCCAACTTTTGAGAAACTACATAATAATGATACCTCCTCTCGGCAGGTGCTTGACACTTTCACCATGTGCTGAGAGTCCATGAACGCCCAATGTAAGTCCTCAAACGAGCAGCTCGAGTTAAGAGGGTGTCACTACAGATCACTGTAGTGGCATGACATTCGTGTAAAACTGCGCAGTAATCCCGTACTTTGTAGACGTGGAAATACTGTGGATATATCTTCTAGGACACTCATTCTTTGGGACACCGAAGAGCGTGTATCGCAGAGCTCGTCAGAATACTTATGCTCGCTTTTCGCATGCGTACCTGAATAGTAAAATTTAAACGAACCTCATTGTTATACCAGGAGAAAGACGAAATGAATGAATGAATGAATGAATGAATGAATGAATGAATGAATGAATGGAATCAAGTACTGTTGTGAACATAAAAAAGGTGGTCGTCCCCTGATTGGTTGTCTCCTCAGTCCAGGAAAGCGCGCGCCTTAGCAGCCAGCGTAGCTCTGGCGATGAGATGGCGCTGATAGGCAAGGTTTCGAGTTTGGAAACGTTCTCACTATTCGGAAGACGGCGGTTCCAGTACGGAAAGTAAAGAAGAGGTCTTAACCTTGCACTTTCACACCATGTTGGAATATATTTTATGTTTTTAAGGAATACACGTGCGTCACCTGATTGGCACTATAATTGAAGTCCTAGCCATGAAAAATTACTTTTCGAACAATTAAAGAAGGGTTTCCATATTAGACGCACTATTCGTAAGGTATAATGTTATAAGTCAGAGGCAAACACATTAGAAATCAAGACTAAGGAGACCGAAGAATATGCAGGCGACGAAAATTTCTTCGGAATTTTTATGTCGTGTCACTTTTCACATACTAGGCCACTCGTATAGGATTGAAAAGTAATGCAAGGAAATATTGTGGCGTGACTGCATGCGCCTATATGAAGTATGATTGATTGCGCTAATAAGTTGGATAGAAGGAGAAGGTGTTAACTTAATAGTTACTTTTTTGCTCACTGTCAGCGGTTCCTAATGTAGGTCTTATTCAATGAAAAAATCAGTAACCTCTGCCATATGGAGAAAACATTGGAGGCGAAACTCGGCTTGTACGTGCCCGGCCTTACTATCTTTCTTTCTTTTCCTTTTGTTTTTTTAATGATCTTGTTACTTTGTTTGCATTTAAACGTTTCAGACATGTTCACGTCTCGCTTTCGTGGGTGTGCACTCTACTCGAAGATTAGCCCATATCGGCGTCGTCAGCGGTTCGCATGGTCTTGTACCGCCCTCTCCCAAACTACTAGCTCCTGCCATAAGACGTAAAATGGGCTCAACCTTTAATGTTTCCGAGGTGTTCACGTATACGAGACCGTGCAGTCAGAGACATCGCTTGTTTGTACCTTCAGGTGAAACAGGCGTATCTGATCACAGATAAGCCCTTTTGGGCTCTGGCCACTACACGAAAATCGTACGCAGCCGTCGAGCAGGACGAACATTGCCACCAGCGCCAGCGTCGACAAAGTTCTGCAGTAAAAGCCCGTCAGAGGGAGTCAGAGGGAGTGCACCGAAACACTTGTCCATGTGCCGTCGCGGCTGTCGTTCCAACGCTCCGGGGACGAGCCATCTTGGCCATCGCGGGCATATCTCGAGGATTCGTCGGTTTTACCTCACTTACGAGACCACGGCAAGTGATTCCTACTTACCTCTGCACGTTCGTGGTGTGACCTGTTGAACTTCAAGAGTCATATATCGTTACTGAGGGGTGCGCTGTAGAGTAAGCTGTCATAGTTGCGATAAGGTATCCTTATAAGCCCTTTATTTCAGACGGCCGAAGCGAAATACTTATGTCTCTGACAGTTCGTGCTTCCTATACTTTTAATGCGCGCTGAAGTTTTCCGAGCCGTGAGCGATGGTTCTTGATAATATTGAACGCGTCTACCTACCTTTGCTACGATTTTGTGATATAACGTACAGGCGCGAGAACAAAAGTATACGGACCACGGTATCGCGTGACTCACTGGCTCTTCGCGACACTTCCGTCACGTCAGCTGCGATCGACAGCAGCGCTACGTGCAAGAAGCATCCCTCCTTAAATCTAGGGCCTGTCTGTTTTTCCAACTGCGAACAAGTATTTTTCATCTGTCTCTTTCTAACGCTAAGCGCTCTTCGGTATCCGAATCCACGGGTTCGTATGACGATAGCGCTTCGCGAAACTGATATCTCTTCATCGGCACACCGGTCGATGCAGGCCGTGACGGCTGTGATACCGCTATCAAGGCAGATGTGTGGCGTTCTTACCGCCGAAGAGCACTGCGCATAGAAACAGCAAACTAACAATGCGGTGCACGGCATTAAAAAATTTTACGTGCTAGCGAGTAGCGAATAGACTAATTTCCAGCGGAGCTCTCCGGTGGCCACTAGGAGTGTGTCCCTCTAGGCGGTGCGGAAAGCCAGTTTGGCACGCTCTCGCGTGGTCCGTATACTTTTGCTCGCTGCTGTAGATGTATTGCGCTTTTGGCGATGTGTATACATAGAATTCTTAAGCAGATGTGTTCGAATCGTCATTAGGTACCTTCATGAACCTTGCATTTCTACGTGTTTTTTTAATTGGCTGGTAGCGATTGTTGTGTCGATCTCCGCGGCGCGTTATACACAGAAATGGCAAGCCTAGTTCCTGCATGATGTGCAGAGCGAGCGTCGTTGATAAAGCATGCACGTATACGTTTTTCATCTGAAAACGATATGATGAGGACATGTGATACGGTGCATCAATGCGAAACTTCCGTATTGCGGGCATAGCGAGCCAACAATGAGTGTGATGAATCAGATGTTTTCCTCTTAGCTCCCTTATAAAACCTCTCTTTTTTTTTCCTCTTAGCGTAATTATATAACGACCAGCATGGTGAGAATCAGCGGCGCTTTGTTGCATGCTGTGCGTGCTGCCGATGCACTTATTGCTTAGGGGCGGACCGTCGTATTTCACGATGGTCCTCACCTAAACAATCACAGCTCCGACGGACTTTACGGGGGCCTTGGCAGCCGCCCAACGCCGATCCAATGCTTTCTTGAGGGGCAACTTCATATCGTTCATCCACATCTGAAGATGTGCCGGGCACTGTTCGACGGGAACTCATGCGCCCATGCCCGACTGCCAGAAAGACTGTGGCATCTGGGATACCGACAGCAGATGTTCTATTGAAACATATGGTGGAAACATACTCACATGAGTTTCCCAATCTGGGTGTGTTTCCTGCCGTCGGCACCATGAACGGGCTTCGCTCATCACTAGCCTCTGTGAACGCTAGTTATCGCTATTGGTAACACACTTCTTCCAGAAACCAGGAACTAAAATAAAGCACGCACAAACAAGAAATGTATAATACTATGTGTAATGTTGCAGTAAGCTTGATGGACCATTTTCAAAAGCAGTTTCATCTCCTGCAGTTGTCCTTTGTGAAGGCAGTCACTTGGGGTTCTGTGGACGAATCACTGCGATCCCATACTATATATCGTCGAAAAATGTGTGATGTTAACCTTATGGGGAAATTAAAGCCGATGTGAGCAAAACACAGCTGGCAGTATGAACAAGAACCGAAGTACTGGTTTGCATATAATCTCTACAAAAAAGGAGCTGGCAAATTCTGCAGCGGTTCTGTTGCCTTAAGTGGAAACCTAACAAAAGCTGAGCGGGCTTCACGCACGCAGAGTTTGTTTTTACTATATAGTTTGCGAACCCGAGCAGAGAGCGCAGCACTTTAAATGAGACAGCAGCCTGGTGCTACGACAACGGCGCAGAAGCGTGCATATCGCGTCCCACGAGGCCAATTACGCCCCTGAAAAACACGTGCCGTCTTTTTTTTTTTGCGATATCGTTTTCGTTTCTTTCAAAATCACCGCTTTCTAAACATGTTCCTCGTGATTTGTTACGTTATTCAATTTTACATTACGGTCTGCTTTCTTTCGTTGTTTCTTTTCCTTTTTCTGGACTGGTACTTTGGTATCACTGCACTTGCAGCTTTCTTCCTTCTTGCGTTTGTGTCTTTACTTATTCTTTGCTGAGTTTTCTGAACTATTTCAATTTATTGTTGTTTCCTATTCCTTGCTTTCATGATAGCACGTTTCCAATTTCCGCACCAGAGCAGCCTTGCAGCATGCCTGCCTCCGCGGTGGCTTTAAAACGGGGACCTCAAGCACGTTCCTCAGAACAGCAAGGCTATCTAACATACCTTTCTTTTCCATCTGCTTAGTCTCACTTCTCTATCCTTTATTTCGGTTTTTGCCTCAACGGATGAAAGATCTACCTTGGCGCGGCCTTATTACGCCCCGCAACATTTCTGATCGCGCACTGGTCTCTCTCTCTCTCTCTCTCTCTCTCTCTCTCGCAAATCCTCTACAGCATCTCCCGTGCAAAGCCTTCGAGAAGCGCCCGAAACAAGCTCGCTGCTTCTTGTTCGTTTTGTTCCGGATGTTCCGTGCCACAGATGCAATTTTGCGAAGGAAGAAATGAAGAATGCGTAAATCAATGCCCTGATCGTTGAGCACCGGTGCCTGTTCGTAGTCACATGCGCTGCATGAGTCATATATGAGCCTGAAGGTAGAGATCTTTTTAAAGACGACAGTCTTTTTTGCGATACCTGAACGCAGAAATTTCGGTCTGTCTGTTTGCCTGTCTGGCACACGATTCAGCCACCCGGCCAAAGCTTAAGCACTTGCCTAATGCCCAGCCATCTTGAACTGGTAGCTGCGTTCACACTTGCGACCATGTCGATCAAAAAGCAAATGTTACGCATATCTGAGGTGCAACATCAATACGTAAGTATTAGATTGCCTGTTCAATTACTAGAAAATATATAGATACGTAACTTTAAAGACTGTAGTGTTAGGCTGCCCTAAAAATGCGACGCTATGCACAAAAAGGGCCTCCCACGACGATCTGGCGCTGCCACTTGGCGGTGGCCCAGGGATTCTACACAAGCTCATGTTTCCCGTGATATGGACGCCATCGGGCGCTGCCCGATGGCGTCCACATCACGCAGCGTAGTACGGTCGGCAGAAGGCTATCGTCTTTCGACGACATATGCAGCGAAGCACGTAGACACGCGGCCAGGATTTTTATGCTTGTATGACGGGCGCGTTTATGTTCCTTTCCTACGCCTCGAGCGCCTTTCTATGTGTACTGTATGCCTACCCTATTTTATGTTTGCGGAAACTAAGGTTGCGTGCAAAGCTGGCGCGTGCAATTTAGTTCGAAGCAATGGAAAATAATTGTCAAGTATGGTTCTTCACAATAGTTTCTGCGTATTGTTCCAAAGTAGAGGTTGTTCTGTTGTGCACATTTAATTTTGAATTGTGATGTAGCGACTGTATTGTTTTAGTTGTGTTATTACTATGTTTTATCGTTTCGTTGTTTTGCTATAGCTGTTGTATAATATTGTTCTTTTGATACTACATTGTCTTGCCATTTGCCTTTGCATTTTTTTATGCTTCCTTTATCGTGGGTCCCACTACAGTCTTCGGACTATGGGAGCTCTAGTCTGTAAAATATCTCCTTCATTTTATGTATCGCTACTTTTCTAATGATAAACATCAAACTTCAATGCACAGGCATACAGCCACGCTTTTTACAATGCGGACCAACCAGTTTTGTTTTGGTAGACATCTTCGCGTTGGCCGTAAGATTGTTGTTAAAAGCGGAGATTTTTAAGCTGGCCGTTTGATGTGACCCATGAGCCGAAAATTATCATCATCATAAAGTATGTGCTCTTGGACGGTTATGAAATTCTTTCTTCTTTCTTCTCTCGCGCTAACGCGATCAGTCCATTAGTGCTTAAGGCGTGTTTTTTCATAGTATAGCATAGATTGTTATACCGTATCTATGTGGTGCGAAATGAAAGTGAGGGTGAAGACGAAAGAAAGGAGGAGGGACGCTGACACTGACGTGGTTCTCTAGCATGTAATCACTAGAAGGGCGAGCACAGACTACAGAATGGCGTTTGTGTGAGCGGCGGGCAATCCACCTCCCGTCGCTTGCGCTCCTGGCTCTGGCAGCCGAGACACGAGCAAAATCACCGAAGGCGCGTCTCGAAGAGGCGACATATGATAACTGGCCCTTCAGTGACACGGGCAAACCACCTCCACCCCTGCCGTGCAAACAACCACCAAAAGAAGCATGGAGGGTTAACTCTTGCTGCCCGCGCTTGCACTCTGGCTGGCACGGTGCCCGCGCCTGCCCGCTTCGGGGGTGGCGGAACTAAAGTTCCTAAATATTTTTTTTTTCTGTTTCTAAAGTAAAATATCTAGGGACCTTAGGCGGAACGAGAGGGCATGGTGGCCGTTGCTAAGCTGAAGCTGGCGTGGCGTCTCGCAGGGGCGCAGCCAATAGCGCGCGAATTCGGTTGCCAAGTGTGCTAGCTCCTGCACATTCCAAATGCGCGTGGGCGTGTGTCCTATGGTCTCTGGAATGAAATCACGCATCCAGGGCACGGTAAATAGTACTTCAGTGAACGCCAAATACGGGACGACCGTGCGATGTACGATATCATTGCACAATAAAGAACTCTGCAGGTGCAAAATTTCCGGAGGCCGCGACTACCGCGTCCTTCCCAATCCTGAGACTATTATTATTATTATTATTATTAAAATTATTATTAATATTATAATTATTATTATTATTCCGAAAGCATCAAGCGCTTGGAACAGCGGGCACGGAGAAGAGTCCAAATTGAGCCTAACGCTTCCTTATGATACACCAGCGACAACGTGAGCCTAGCAAGTGACGCGGCACCCAACTTGGCACGGTATGATTGGTACTACGTGGCGGCTGGTCTTGTCGCCTCGTTTTCAGATCGCGGTGCAGAACCGTGCACAGGCAATCTGATGCCTTCGTTTGTTTGCCCTGCAAACCCCACTGTCCTAGCGAACCTGGACAGTTTCGGAATGCTGCCCGCGAAATGAACGCATTTCCTCGCGGGTGTGGTTACCGCGGGGCCCCGTTTGAGAGCTATACTGTTTTAGGTCGAGTGAGAGAGGCATAAACGTGAAGATGAACTATACTGTACTGTCTAGACGCAGGGGCGCACGGCGTTCATTGAAGATCACTCCTTGCCTGCTTCAAGGTAATCGCGACATTTTCCAGTATTCTTAAATGTAACGACGTGATTACCAGAATATTCAGTTTCTCAAAACTTTGACGAGGTGATACAACTTCTCACGCCTTCTCGCAGCTCCCGCGAAATGCACAACCTAACTTCCTCGTGCGCTCATCTCGCTAGCAGCGAAACGGTTGATATAGTTGCCAACGTGGTTTAGTGCCACCGTGGTTTAGTGGTTATGGCACTCGGCTGCAGATCCGAAGGTCGCGGGATTGAATCCCGGCAGCGGCGGCTGCATTTCCATGGAGGCGAAATGCTGAGGCCCACGTGCTGTGTGATGTCAGTGCACGTTAAAGAACCCCAAATGGTCGAAATTTCCGCAGACCCCTACTACTCCGTCTCTCATAATCAGAGCTGGTTTTGGGACATTAAACCCCAGAAATCGAATCATCAAACAAGGGAATCGAAAGCGCACTCTATCACCTGATGGCACCTTGATGATGTGCCAGCGCGGCATCGTCTTGATGAATGTACGTTCAATGCATCGACCATCACCCACAACATCTGGCACCGGGTTTTATATGTATATGTATAAACACAAAAAAGACACATTTGCTCTCCAACAGGGAGGGGAAGCAGAAACTGTCTCTCCCTTAAAAGTCTGATTGGCTGCTGTCGAGGTGTCCTGCCTTGCTTCCATTCAGCCAATCCCCCAACGCACACCCGCCTCTCTATCACGCCGATTGCCAGTGCACCTATCCCCACTGTCTCTCTCATCGGCGTCCCGCACTGGCAAGTAGGGCGAACGCTTCTTGAGCTTGGATCTCAGGGCTCAGCAGACAAGTCCATTAGCTTTAATTTCCCCTGTCCATCTGTTTCGCCGTTGCGGTTGGCCTGTTTCGAGGCATGTCACGGTACCCTTTAAGCCCACGCAACCCAGTCCCATGAAGTGCAGCTTTCTGCCTTCACCCCGCGATGCTTCTTCCATCCGTGCGACTCGTGCCACAGCCCATTCTCTGGTGGCATCAGCTGCCACTTCAGCTGGCTGAGGTGTAATCGGTCTGTCGATCTGCCTTATTTGTCGGTCGTGGCCACCGCCGGACGGGATCGCGTCCACTTTTGCGGGTGACAATGGGGAGTTTTTCGGTTGCGTACCAAAAAGGTAGGGTTCTTTCATGTATCGCCGCCGTATCGGGAAATATCTCGCAAAATTATTCTCGTGATCATCATTCTGGCCAAAAGTTGCAGGGACCCGTTTGTGTTGTAGAGTCGCGTGGGGAGTGAACGTTCCAGATGCTGCCTCTCTTACTTTTACGTCCTTGTATTAAGCAGGAAAACAAAGTGGACTGATGATGTCGAAACAAGTCGAAGGAATGGTAACAAAGAAATCAGTAATAATCTCTGGACAAACTGTGCATTTCTGATATCCATCCCAGCCACTGACCGAGTAAATTTCGACATCATTTTACGCAACATCGGCGGGTTCAGTAGCTTTCCGCGCAGGAAATACAAAATAGTTCCCGACAGGCCCCTAAGTTTCTGTTGAACTCACTAGAGCTTACATGTAAGCTTCATATTACACTTAAACAAGTCACCACAAAAGCTCGTATGGCTGTTTTTCTACCAATGAGCATTGAAGAATTTCGCTGCCTCAAAAAATTTCTTGATCCCGGTCCATTAACTTTTCTTGCACTGACAAAGAATCGTTGTTAAATGCTTACTCTTTCTGCAGGTGTTGTATTTTCATGTATGTAAGTTGGGGTTCTTCGGAACTCCTCGCTTTTTTTTTATGTTGTACTTTCGGGAAATCTGCTTGCAACATCATTTGTTAAAGTTCGTAGCGATCTACTGTTGCTGTTTTTTAAATTTTGGGGCATACTTAAATCATATTCGGTTTATTATAGCCATTTTCATTATGCGAAACTTCCGCACTTTGAATGCGCTCAGGCAATACGAGGTCACTGATGCAAGCGCTTCTTGTGATATGCACGCAGTGCCCCAAAGAAGACGCTTGATTATTCATCAGCATCATATGGAGAGTTGGGTGTTCAGGTTCCTAGTTTCAACTTTTGTGTTTCGACTGAAGGGCTAAATTCAGTATGTCTATGTGGAAATGCACGTTGCTATCTGTTTGAAGAGAATAGAATAGATTAGGGTACGACTGAATTTTAAGAAACACCAGCAGTTGAAGTTGCCCGAAAGACGCACAGAAAAATGTGCAGTACTGCATTTGTGACGATACAGGACAGGGCCAAATGTGTCTGTATACCCCACGACGCGTATTTCGTGGCATCTTTACATTCCACTGGGGCGTAATTGTGCGCATGAGTCGATGGCTGCACTATATAGCGCGTTAGCATAGTCCGGCAAAAGGCCTAAGCATACGCATGGCTGCATTCTATACATATATATACGATAACATACAACAAGGCCTCGATTAGCCCGTCATTGCGACTAACGGCAGTAAATTTCATTTTCACATGGAATCAGTTCTATGATTTTCAAATGTGTTCTCTTTAGCACTCCATGAACTATACATGCAGTGGACACCTCTGATTGCAGCTCTATTTAACAAGAACCAGAGCCGTGTAGCATACTTAATGAAGAACAACAGAATATTTCAATGCTAAGGACTTCATCGTCAAGGTGTCGTTCTCGCCCCCTTGGTGTCTTAGTAAGTGCTTCCTTCACTATATCTTTTGTTCTGTTGCCAGTACATAAAGCGTGATACAGAGTCGGCGGTGTGGTATTCGCAAGCGCGACACCATCGATATCTCATCGTTTCCCATATTTATCGTCCCTCTCTTATACGAGGAGGTTGCAGCGTTTCATTCTAACCTGCTCACTCACAATGGAGTCGGTTAATTAACGTCGCAGGTTGGACGCACCATCTCTGCAGCGCAACATCTAAATGCACTTTCTCATTAGGTGAGCTGGGTAGCTCTATGCTTACCGCCGTAGGCACCAATAATTGTTTTTGGAACGGGTAAACGAATGACCGTATGAATGAAGGGAATGGACATTTACAGCGCTGAAGTGCCGTGTTCTACGACAGACGGGGGGCCTTCATTGTACGAACACACCACTTAAATAGCCAAAAGCGAAAGGTTAAAGGAAAATATGCGCATTTGATGATCCGCTCAGCAACATTTTTTTTTTCCATCACAAAGTTGAGATACGTGGCCGAAATTGTCATAAAAAGATTACGGCAGCTATGCGCTTGTGGTGCGAAGACATACTGTGTAGCCAGTGGCCTTCCCCTCCTCCTCTTCCGCCTTCTCACCCTAAATTCCACCTCCCAATGTTCGCTTCTCTATAATGCACAAGAGATCTATGCGAGGGGCATTTGCCCTGCAGCCTACGGCGCAGGCTGATGATGATGATGAGAAAAGAGGATGACGACAATGATGATGATGAATGCACAAAAGAAGGCTGGACTTTACCCCACCCTCCTCGTCTCCATCCTGACAGGCACTTCATTCCTCCTCACGCTCCCCTGTCTTTCCCACTCCTTTCTATACTATACTGCACATGCCCTGTGCTGCGTGTGCTTCACCCTCGCCCGTCTCTTTTCCTTCGTCTTTACCTTCAGTTTCCTTTCCCGCCCTCTTGGTTGTACTACACTATACAAGGCCATTATATGCTTCACTCTCTCGCTTGCTCCTCGCCGTCACTGCCCTTCCCGACGCATTGCTGCACTTAAAAGTACATGCTATCCTATGAAACGTCTCCGCCATTATGTAGTACAGGGTAGAAGCCATGATCCCATGAGAAGGGAACAGTGCGCACGCAAATTGCGTGCATTTCATAGATGTGCACACGCACATCCTTCCTGACGACGACAATTTTCTGCTCACGGACCACGGACCAGTTCTCGGCTTAAATAGCTGCGACATTAAAATATTTCGAGCCATACTTAAAATGAGTTTCGTATAATGTTTTTCGTACGGAGATCCGCGATACTTACGTACCGAAACTGCTTTCTTTGCGAAACGTGTTTGGCACTTTGGAATATGGCACACGATATTTTCGAAATAAAGACAAATCCATACGTAAAACATGTGTAAGCACGTATAGAACAGACTCGCAAATTAAGAAATTTCCGTTTTTCACTTAAACTCACAAGTATAGACGTGCGCGTATTGCAATATTTTGAGCATTGCTATTTGTTGTGTCATTAATATTATGCAATATTGCCATTATGGTGCTAGGGATTGCCCTGTGTCAAAGGGCATTCACTTAAAAACCAACCCTTCTTGTCAGGCTTCCTTTGCCAGATAAGCAAAGAGTAGATGTACGCATAGAATAGTCGACATATGACGCCACCGTACCCCCCCCCCCCCGAAAAAAAGCAAAGAAAGCAAAGCAACAACACACACACACACACACACACACGAATGTGAGCCACTGGCCTAAGCATATCGCTCACGCAGTCAGAAACGCAATACCGTGATACGTGTAAGCGTGTAGCCTCTCTCAGAAAAAGAGAACGCCAAGGTGTCCGAAATGAGCTAAGGCATGCAGAGACGCGCATATGTATTATGTAGCAGCTGGCTCCAGGGCCATTTATAAGCAGGACTTTGGCGTCGTTGAAATAAGTAAACACGGTTCTCCCCTCCATCGCTTCTACCCTAGCACTTTCAAACTCGCAAAACGACCAGCTCCTCGTTTCCAGCATTCCTCCAAGGCTCGGAGTGCCCGAGGCAATTCCCGACGGGTCGATGCCGCCAGCAGCTATGCAATGAAGCCGCTGCTCCTTCCAATTTTGGAGGTATGCAGCGGCATTCGTTTGATTCTCCAAGATTGCCTGTATAATTAATAATCTCTCAATTAATGTTCAAGTAGTTTTCTTAAGAGAGCGACCAGGCTCGCGTTTGTCTCCGAAGGAAAAAGCAATCGAAGCTTTCACATGCTGGTACAATTTCCTGCTTTTGTTTGGGATCTCCGCCTTATGTTCTTCTCCTTTTTTTCTTATTTTTTTGTTACGCGCTCTCTCAGGCACCCGCCCGGACTGCATTTGCAAAGCATGCGTTCCTCCTGTTCCAGTTGTGGTGCTCTGTGGTGTAGAATACGTCAGCAGTGTGACACGCAATAGCACGCACCGCTGTTATTGGTGATAGCAAGAAGAAGACTGTTTTTGGAAACTTATAAGCGAAGCTCTCTATATCTAGGGCATGCGCAGATGGTTCTGCGCATGCGCCCTGGCGGGTCGCAAGCTTCTTGGGTCCCCAAGCTCCTTGGGGCCCCAATTCTCAAACTCCCTAATAAAGGAGTGTTCTGCCAGGACACTTACGCAGTTTCATTTCATTCATTTCATTTTATTATACCCCTCAGGGCCAGAGGCATTACAGAGGGGGAGTGGTAAAAGCACATACATTCAAAAAACAATAAGAAACGAAAATGAACAAAATATGAAAGTACAATAGAAACGTAGAGTAAGTTATAAAGAGCTTGAGTATACAATATTAGCTACGGAATTACGGAAATGATCATAATGATTAATGTTTACAACGTCAGCGGGAAGGCCGTTCCAATCGCGAGAAGTTCGTGGTAAAAATGATTGATGAAAGTACATAGTATTACATGAAGCGAGTCCGACTTTGTGACGATGGTCAGTGCGATGGGATACATAAAATGGTTGAGGGATGAGACGATCGCGTAGTGCAGGATGATGATACATTTTGTGAAACAGGACAATGCGGGACACTTTTCTGCGCAATGATAATGATGGAAAGGAAAGGTCTGATTTCATAGAAGTTATACTGGCGGTGCGACTGTAATTAGCGTGAATGAAACGTGCGGAGTTGTTCTGAACCATCTCTAGAGCAGTAATTAAATTTATATGGGTAGGGTCCCACACCGGTGTAGCATATTCCAATTTCGAACGGATTAGTGTTTTATAGAGCAGGAGTTTCAAGGAGGAAGGAACGTGATAAAAATTTCGTCGAAGATAGCCTAACATGCGATTTCCTTTATTAATTAAGTGCTCGATATGAGTAGTCCAGTTTAGGTTTGAAGTAATGTAAACACCGAGGTATTTATATGATGTTACTGATTCTAAATGAATGTTATCAATGTGGTATGATGGTGGGCAGGAATATTTTCTGGAAACACGCATGACTTTACATTTGTTAATATTTAGTTGCATTAACCATTCATTACACCAACCTACGATTGCGTTAAGATCAGACTGAAGTGAGAAACAATCATTAGTATTGGTTATCTCTCTGAAAACAACACAGTCGTCCGCGAATAGGAGAATATTAGAGTTTACAACGGAAGGAAGATCATTAATATAGATTAGGAATAATAAAGGGCCAAGGACTGAGCCTTGAGGAACTCCTGAATACACATCTGCAAACTCAGAGTTAAAGCCATTAAAGGAAACAAATTGTGAACGGTTTAGTAGAAAACACTCAATCCATTTCAGTAATTTACTATCAATATTAAGCGCGCTTAGTTTAAGAAGAAACAGTTTATGACACACCTTGTCAAATGCCTTAGAGAAATCTAAAAATATGCAATCTATGATTGATGAACGGTCTAGAACTTGATGCAGGGCATGAGTAAAGGATATTAGCTGAGTTTCACATGAGTAATGTTTTCTAAAACCATGTTGTGCTGAACTGAAGAAACAGTTGCATTCAAGAAAACTGACAAGGTTAGTAAAAATAATATGCTCAAACATTTTACAATATGTGCTGGTTAACGAAATGGGGCGATAGTTAAGAGGTGATGTTTTGTTGCCAGACTTGTGAATTGGAATAACCTTCCCAATTTTCCACTCACTTGGGAGCACGGACTGGTCAAAAGGCTGTTGGAAAAGTTTTGTTAAGATTAACGCAGCATAGGCTGAGGTGTTCTTCAAAAACTTAGAGCTAATATTATCACAGCCGGGAGCTGAATGAAGGCTAAGTTCACCAATGAGCTTAAGAACACGAGGTGTCCTGATTAGTATAGGCGGCATAGTTTCAAACGTATGGCTGTGAGTTGTGGGCTTATGAGCAACAGAAATGGTTGAGAAATTCTCAGAGAATGTGCGGTTAAAAACTGTGGCACAAATATCTGATGAAATGGGGTCACCAGAAGAATCGGTCAGTGTGATAACGTCATTGGTTGAGGGATTAATAGTTCGCCAGAATTTCTTAACATTTGTCGTTAACATAGAAGGCAGTACATGGGATTGAAAATGTTTTTTTGCATCTCGAAGGGCTTGAATGTACAACTCAGATGCTGTCGTGTACAGAGCTCAACGTCCACTAGTAGGTGAAAGCTGTGCGGCGCGAAAGAAACGCTTTTTTCTATTTGATAGACGCTGGATATGGCTGTTGTACCAGGGAGCATTTGAGCTGTTGGTAACATTACGGTGTGGGATATACTGTTCAGTGAGCTGGGTGATTTTATCTGAAAACATATTCCAGTTAGTTTGGACACTGCGATCGTCGAAACCATCGAGAAAAAGATCAGTGAAGGTAGAAAGTTCATTGTTGATCGCCTCGAAGTCACCCCTGTTGTACTCACGAATGATTTTTTTCTTTTTGTTTGTTGTGTGACTCAAGGGCATGGCAAGCGAATGGATGGCAATGGAGCGGCGCACGGTAGCGCTATCGTGTTCCACCCTTAAAGGCGAAGGTTCGATGTCGCCGCCATTTATTTATTTATTTATTTATTTATTTATTTATTTATTTATTTATTTATTTATTTATTTATTTATTTATTTATTACTTCGGGGCTTCACATTAGGGGGGAGGGGGGTGCGCTGAAATTGCATAGGACTGCAATTCAAGAAGTAATAATGATACAAACACGGACAGGCTCAGGAGTGAAACGCTGAATTGGTAGTGAAACTGTAATGCGCAAGGTATTCATTTCTTGATGAAGAATTAGTATGATGATACGTCGAAGTTTAGGTGGACGCCTACGATAGGTGTAGTCGTAATACCTGTAAATAATATACTGCACATATTGATAAAACGGCGGACAGAATTCTGGAAACGTGCCCTAGAGTGAAAGGTTAAGAGTGGAGCTCGCATTTTCGTGTCTATTGGTATGCATTTTTAGCCATTAAATGAAGTCAACATGGTGAGAAGTGCTTTTGGCTGTCGGGGGAGAGGGGTGGGGAGAGGGGATAGGGGGGCGGTACAAGTCATTTCGAGTGCTACGGAGTGAATGAGTGTCGGTAAGAGTGCGGAAGTGTAGGGCACGTACCTCTTGTTTGTGCTTTACAGGTTGCATAAAAATTGAAGGCAGTATTGTGAAGCGAGAATAGAGATAGGGGTGTTGGTATTGAAGCTTGTCGAAAAGATTAACACGACGAAGCTAATACCGGATACAGAGTGGGAGAAAGTATAGGTTATGCTTCATTTTAGTGGCATTGACTCTGGGTCGGTAATCACGCGAAATGAAGCTTGATTGGTTCATTATATCTGGACTTTCGCACAGCGTATCTTCAATACTACCTCTAGAACCAAGCACAGTTATGGCAGTTAGCAGTCATGCATATGTCTCGGAAATAATCGTCGGATTCGTAGATCTGTGTCTCGCTGTTCGACACAGCGCATGTGTGTGTGTGTGTGTGTGTGTGTGTGTGTGTGTGTGTGTGTGTGTGTGTGTGTGTGTGTGTGTGTGTCGTGGGACACCAGCGCTGTTCTTCGGGACAATAGATGTGTGTATATTTTATCAGATTGCTGAAATACCCATGTGGCCAGCTTAGCTGCCTCATAGAGTGGAATGCGACATGAACATTTTCGTCCTTGCATACGGGTCGAGGCCACAGTTACTCGAACAAGGCACCCACCAATCCAAGCGAAAAGTGTGTGTGGAATAGCCATAACGCGATAAACAGCCAAACTGGAACAGCCATGGCATGAACAGCGCTGGGAATTCAGTATGCAACACATGTCAAGTGAAAAAGAAAGCAGAAAAAATTGAGAAGAAATTACTTTCCACCATAGGCGCTGAACTTTTGAGAGTGCTGTTTTTGTACCACAGATTACCTGAAATCTATACTTATGAATGACTTGTATTGTTTCACCGCAACAAGGCGTGCCTTCCGGAATATTTCTGGGTGGTATGCTTTTTACTTCCAGAGAAGTAGTATCTTCTCAGTCTTACGCCATCCAAGTTAATTTTGTGTGAGAGAACCTTGTAGACTACACCCAACCACACTGTATGGATATTTATCTGACCCCAAGATGTGGGCTCGTCAAAACAGGAAGCGAGTCAATTCCAAAAAAATGCACTCTCCAAAAAGGAAATGAAACCAGGCCCGCAGCATGTTGAGCGAGTCCATATTCTGAAGCCCACTGTTTTGTTTCTCGAGTGTCACTAGTGTTTCTACCTGACTTCATGTACTATTTAAGTTAGACGCGCACACGTATTCAAGCTCGCTTGCTGCGTGCTCTTTCTCTTTCGCACCAGTGATGCGGCGACGGGGCAGATAGATGGCGGGTTCAGACAGCCTGCCTAAACATTTCGCGACTTGCGTGTATAGATACACGCACACATACAAACATACGCCGCCTAAACGTAACTAAAGTACTGTGAGGGCCATACCAATCGAGGTAAAATGCTGGCTACGCCTTGTTTCAACACGCACGCTCGCGGACACAAACTAACACGAACACATACGCCAGCGCGAGCGCGCACGTGTATAATGTTCTCGATGTTGGAATACTGATCTTCACTGGTGCTAATAGCTTGTGATGCGGATGATATAAACGCTGGATATTTAGTTTTCTTTACCAATGTGATCATTTTCTTGATGTTCACAGTGAACTATAACATGTATTGCGTACTATCGGGCTGAAATAAAGTTGCCCGTGCGATCAAAAAGGAAAAAATCAGCGCCTATCTGTTTCACGCCGTTCCGTTGCACCTTAAGGCAAGTATGGTGCGTTCTTCAGTGATGCAGCAGTTTTGTAAAAAGAAAAAAAAAAGAAAGGCTCACGAAAATTTAGTGCTGCAAGCAATCCCACCATCACGAACAGACGAGCAGCAAAGGCTCGCTCGATCGCGCGTGAAATGACTGTATGGATGTTGAACGCCTCCTCGGGCTGAATTCAGAAAACTCTTTCGAAAAATGGTTTTTCCCATTGGCCAGTGGTCTTCGCTGATGATACGTCCAGCATCAGGATCGGCTCAAATTTTCTCTTACGAACATTTTTGTCGTAAGTTGTTTTTGTTGTCAACATGGGCCCCGACTTTCTCCACACCCGCGTTCACCGCCTCAACTCATCACTCGAACTTCAAGTCTCACCAGGACTACCCCACCCAGAAACAATCGTTCGGTGCCCTCTGTGGCTGTGGGAGTTATTTACGAGAACCTCAGCGTATCGTTTTGTTATGGCAGACAGTGCTGCCTGTGATCATTGCGGCAGCGAGGAAAAGATCGCTCACATCCTCTAGAATTTGTATGTCTACTGTACAAAGCGACAGCCTCTCGCAGCAGAACTGACACGCCTCGATGATGGACCGACGGTACGAACGTTAGAGTTTCGCAAAAGAAAGCAACGGAGGCGCTGCTCAAGTTTCTGCGAGCAGCTAGCCTCGTTCAACGACTGTGCTACTGCCGTGTTTGAGTGTGTGTGCTTAACTACCCTTCTCCCTCTCTTTCCCTTCTTCCTTACCTTTCTATCTCCCCTTACCCCATGCCCAGTGCAGAGTCTCTGGCTCACCTCCCTGCCCTCCGCACAACTATTCTCTCTCTCTTTCTCTATTTCTCTCAGTGGGGTTATAATAGTTGCTGTGACATATTGCATCGTTGAAATAAGCGGCATGTACACAACGCACAGAACCTGCTACGTTATTACACGACGCACAGTGCCCCCTGTAACATATTGCGATAAGCCGTAGCCAGTAGGTTCTTGACCGTTTGTCGCAATCGTTTTTTTTTTTATGTGATCACTGCGGAAAAACGCGGCAAGCGTACTGCGAGAATACCGAGTGGAATAATTTATTGCTTAAATTATTAAATTGCTCGGCTATATTTTCGTTCCTTTTCATCTCAGAGATATGTTACAGACGTACATTATCTGCCTCACAAAAGATATTCTAAGTAAAGCCTCAGCTTATCCTTCTTAGTAGGTGTGCGAAAATTCCGATAGCTTCCGACTGGGCTAGCTCATTTCATGAACTGTTGAAGTCGTGTGCAATACTACCTTCCGTTTGCATCTTACAACAGTAATTTTAAAGGCTTTTTGCACGCATAATTTAGAAATGAACTTTGTATTAAACGCAAAGCTCATTTGATTCGCCTAAGTAGGTGCGGGCTAGTGACAAAAGCAGGTCCATGATCATGTAAATTGAGATTACAGTCATCCTGTTGTGGAACCATTGTCATGGCTTGCTGAGTTAGCTTACAGATGATGAAAAAAACTATTTCAGTGCTCTTTCATTCCGTGTTCTTTATTTTCCAGCATCCTTTTTTCGTTAAAGTATAACCTATTATTGCTATCAATATCGCACACGCGGGAAATGTATACCTATGTGTCCTATACGCAAAATGTCGGACATTAGATAAACATTGGCTCGCGGCATTGTTGTCCTACGTGGAATTCTTTGGCCTGGGAAACCGCCGGCCTCGTTTGTCCAGGGTGCTAGTGGCACAGCGGAGCAGTCAAGCTCGCTGTGGCAAATTAGCTGCCATTTGTCAGAGAAGAGGTGTCTGTGGACGGCGCTCCGATAGACATTCCAGGCGATACGCATCATAGGAATTCCGTGATTACGACTGTGTGGGTGAAACGTTCCTTTTATCTACAGAACGGTGTCGCAGGCAGCCGGCCTGTTCATCGAGAATCAATAATGGCTGCAGTACGAGCGCATTAAAGTAATGAACGAACAAAAACAAGGAGTTAGAATTTATAGCATGCTTCTCAGCAGCGCAAGGGACCGGTGCATAGTTGTGGTGATACGTTTGTTCTTAGGAAAGATTAAAGGACACTGTGTCGCCGGACGCTAACGCTGAAACTGGACAGCGCCACTTTGCAGGAATCTGTAGTGTTGTATATATTTATCGGGCATATCTACCGCTCTAAAAGAACTTGTTGTTGGGCTAGTTGGTAGAACATATCCAAAACTCATTTTGAGCGCAACCACACGACACATCCACCCACCCACACACCCACACATCAACCTGCGCTGTACGTGGTTGATGTGTGGGTGTGTGTGTGGGTGGATGTGTCGTGTGGTTGCGCTCAAAATAAGTTTTGGATATATCTACCGCTGACTGCATGAAGGGGCAATCCATAACTATGAGCCACTGACAGGTGTTACCAAATAATCGATTTTTTTTTCTTGAGCTTCGAGCCATTGGGAACAAAGCAATAATGAGGCCTGTGTTGGCATCTTGGATAAAGGGACGTTTAGGAGAGCTCTCCGCTATCCGCACCGCAACAACACGTGTTCCCGGAAGTCACTTGATTTTACGAGGTCTACCAAGATACCTTAGCCACGCTGTCGTTGCTGTGTTCTCATGGGCCTTCATTGTATGCGCAAGTATCGCATGTCTAAAGCATGCACTTCACTACTTACGGTGCAGGCTTGCACGTGTAAAAGGGTCAGTACGCTTAGTTCATCCAGGCGCTAGCAAGGCATGCTCAAGCGAGCTGTCGAGCGACCAAGCAACTTGGCGTGGGAGGGTCCTCAATTGCACTTTCGAAACAGCGATGTAACGGCCCCTTCGCAGTTGTATCCTTCCTCCACGGTTGACCTGGGCATTCAAATACATTTGTTCAGCTTGTTTGCACAGCATAGCTGGTGACCGATGGCTGATCTCACACATGGGCGAAGCTGCTGGGTTTCAGCACTCAAGGGCTACGTGATTGTTAACAAGGGTGATTGGCATTTCAAGTCAGATTCAAGAGTGACGATTCACCTGTAAGGATCACGGAATATTATGACATTAATTTCAGATGGTCACGAATGAATGTGCGTACATTGTCACCCTCTTGGAAGTGGTCTAATGTTATGATTGTATACGCTCAACGTGCACTACTTCAGCAACAGTCTACGCAAAATAAATTATCAGGGAGACATAGCCTCCGACAAAGGAAATACGCGAAAATTTTGTGAAATATTTCAGGATTTCCCTTTTTGCTCCCTCCAGCCATAAGCACCTGTTTTCCTGCAAGCTCAGTTTTGTGTGTATCTTTAGCTAATTTTTAGCATTGTGTTTCCGCAGTGGCACTGCGAAGACATTGTGAATACAACTACAGAGGCTGGTAATTTTAGCGGCATAATTTCTTTCAGATATATACGACAGTATACGCATAGCACATATCATAACGGCGCCACTGCGCAACTTAGCGCGTGGAATGCACTACCACGAAAAAAAAAAAGAAAACTGAAAGATCGATCAATGGTGTGTCGAATGAAAGGTTTACCAGATATTCGCTTGAGCAAAATAATGCTAACGCCAAAGAACACGCACAGTTACGGACTCTATGGCGTCCTGGCGCTAATTTAATCAGTATTGAATCAGAGTGGCGTAGCGCACTGTGTTCTAACAGGATATCCCATTGATAAAAATGTCTTCAGCTTACAGGTGACTGTACTAATGGCGTTTTATGCATTCCCGCGGCTTAAATTGATCATATTCTTGCCGCTTGTAACACAACAAGATATATGCAAGCACGTGACTTCCAGGTTGTTGCATAAAGTGCCTACTCAAGTGCCTACTTGAGATCGTAAAAGCCTATCTCTTCAGTGGCAACGGACACTGTGGAATTTTGTACCCTCTTATTCCAAGATAGCAGAAACATTGTTCCTGTCGCATGATCAACGGTAAAAATTGAGTTCACTTCAGCAGTTTGAAATGCGAAATCAACTGGGGCCTCGTAGATGACTAAACATCGTCGAACAACTTTAGTACAGTAACGACAATTTCGGGCTGAGTGTAGTAAGGCTACCAATGACACGACCACAAGCACGGGGCATATACAGTTGCGTTATTCGTGATGCTAACGAAAAAAAATTCACGCACATCCACGGAGTGAATGATGATGATTGGGCGAAGCTTCGGAGGTTCATCGGTAAAAACCGTGAATCTTCCGTGAATCTTGCCCAGTACATCATCAAAGACGTGATAAACACTGTGTGTCGCCATCTAGCGCTCTCCTATCACACTAGAGCACGCAGCGAGCGCCTACGCGCCATCTATTGATCAATTCACGTACTAGCTAAGCAGCACCGCAGCGCTCGGACGGACGGACGGACGGACGGACGGACTCCCATACTACGCGTTCCCATACATCTGAATGAAGCGAGCACCGCGGCACCATCACGCCATCTAGTGAGCGCTTCATAAAACTAGAGACATACATACTACTACTACAGAGGAAGGAACGACCCACACCCCAAGGAGCTTCGCCCTTAAAAAAAGAGCAAGCATTCCGAGGAGGAAAGAAGCTTAGCTGGAATATATCTTTTGAACATTTTTAATGCATTTCTACTTTGTGAAGAAGGAAGATGAGAGAGGATTTGTCGGTGGGAATGGCCCACTGCTTTTAAATTCTAAGCCGGCGCGGCACGATTGGCGAGCGCACTTTTGGTCAGAAAGCCGTGTACATCTCAATCATATGTGATTTAACTTTCTCTTAGAGTACCTCTGAATCATGTTCATTAAAACACCATTCCTTTACATCACATTCCCTCAACGTTAGGTCATCCGTAGTCCACTTTTTTTTTCACGTTTGATTCTCCTTCAGTTTATCTTGGTTCACTAAGTTCTCATTTCATTTTGCGCATGCGACACATCTCCACGACCAGTGCTGACTCCGTGATCGGCCCACCTCTGCAGAATTATCGCTCACTGCGGTCACGCAATCTCCTTCATTGTATGCACTTAAATCTTTCCTCTAGATGTACTGCACAAGATACATGCCACAAAACGCGCTTAGTTTGCGCGCATATAGCTTTTTCGCTGTCGCAGTACGTCAAAACCCTGCACGGCCGCTCTTTTGATGACAAAGCGAGTTGCTTTCCATTAATGCATGCTCATTAACGCTTCTACCTTCTAACTTAAGCGAGCGTTGACTCAGTTGCTGTAAAAGGACCCACTGTTATTAGAAAAAAAGAAATTAGGTGACGTCACAGTACACGCGTAAATCAGCCTGCCTGTACCATAATTGCATTGTGAATCGCACACAGTTCCTCTCTACGGGCCCCGGGATATATGCAGCGGCGTCGAATAACTGAGCAGTTCCCCTATGGTACCCTATTGGAAGCTTAAGGCATGGGAGAACCACCTGCTTGCAAATTATCTCGAAAGACAACTATAACAGCAAACGCGACAAAACACTGCACCCTACAGAACACGAAATGCAGCCCCAGCGCTCGCCAAAGTTACAAGGTTATGGGAATCGACGTATGAAGCTCTACGTTGCCGATGTCATTGCGCGTAGGCTGCAAGTTTTGTGCTGTCACAGAGTATGTGTCGCCCAAGGCGGCTGCAATGTCAGCCTAATGTTCTCTGCCCGGAGCGAACGACATAGGGGTCAGGTTGCTATATCGATCCCTCAGCACTTCCGTTCACGCAGAATGGACGCGCCAGTGAAAGCATTTAGCTTGCGCACACAAGGCTCTATAAGGCTGATAGAATCAGCACGTACTGAACACCTCTATTGTTTTAAGGACAGCAGGGTAGGGGAATATATAGGTAGCCTGCCCAACTTCCTGGAACACAAAATTAAGATTCGTGCTTCATATATCTTTTACATCTAGAGGGATCAGAAACGAATTATTCTCAGCAAGATTTAAAGATCAGATTGCGAGCTTGAAAATGTCATCATTTTAAAAACACCCCAGACACTTTGTTGATAATTTTTGTTTGTAGTACAGAGATGGACGTCGCGTGTTCAGGTCACCTAAATTCTGTTCAAGCGTTGCCTATATAACTTTATAGCATAAATTTTCGACAAAATTGAAATGATGCAGTCGGTGATACAAATCGTGTGTAGAGCGCGCGCTGACTGGCGCGATGCCATATTTCCCGCAACTCGCGGCTACCAAAGTTGTCTAGTACTCGGAGTAACCGTGCGGTTAGGCGTGCACAAAAGGAAAACCACCATTTAGCGTCATCCAATGTTAAACGAAAATGCTCGCGCTGACAATGCACGCCCACGTTCCAAAGCCGTAAAACGTTTTCTCAGAGGGTCCTTCAATGTAAAAGCTTTCTTTTCTTCTTCTTTAGAGACCGAGGAATCGGCTGTGCGACGAAACACGAAAAACCAACCACAAATTCTCACCAGGCAGGGAGTTTCAACGCGCCAGCCTGCATTCGCTTAAACGATGCCCATGAATTACGCATTCCGGAGACGTTAGAGAACACACACTTACGTCTTAACTTGAAAAGAGGTCTCCACTTTGCGTATGACGAGGAAGTGTCTACTGCACTTGTCGCACAACTTTTACCCGTCCTTCAAGTTAGAACCGCTCCGGAAACGTCGCCAAAGCAGTATTCGCATATTAAGTTTCGTCCCAGGAAAACGAAGCCTGTCACTGTTGTGGTCGCTTAAGTCTTTTCCTAGCGTCATATTAAGAAGCGGGAGCTCTTTTCGCATTTCGGGAAGGGCACGTCTGAAACTGAAAGAAAAGCTACGCACTTGAGCCGAAGTTGTTCCCGAAATCCCCTGCTGCATATTTTAGCGATGTATAAGTGTGGAGAAAATGCGATTCCATGGCAAGCATAAACTAAAAAACATGGTCAAGCGAGAAATTAAAATGCTCACGTGAAAGAAAGGGCAAAGTATTTTTTCTGCGCAATTCCCAATGTAATCAACAAGAAAAGCGGCTCAAGACTGTCGTAACTTTGAATAAAAACAACCCTGATTGCAGTATTTCTTTTAACCTACATTAACGATTTCTACCTCTGTATCAACTGGTTGCACGGAGCGATGATAGTGACGAAAAAATATAGAAGGTGTTTCCTCTAAGAGAGAGAAACAAGGAAAGGGAAAGGTAGGGAGATTAACCAGACGAGCATCTGGTTTGCTGCCCTACACTGGGGAAAGTGGCAATAGGGATACAAAGATTGAGTTGATTAATTTGTCAGGTTTAGCGTCCCAAAACCAGCTCTGATTATGAGACACGCCGTAGTGGATGTCTCCGAAAATTTCGACCACCTGGGGATCTTTAACGTGCACTGACATCGCACAGCACACGAGCCTCAACATATTGCCTCCATCGAAATGCAGCCGCCGCGGCCGGGATTCGATCCCGCGACTTTCGGATCAGCAGCCGATTGCGATAACCACTAGACAACCGTGGCGGGGCGTAGGGATACAAAGAGGTAGAGGCGAGAAAAAGAAGAGTGCCGCCCCAGCCGAGAGTGCTTTTCCTTTAAAGAATACGTAGCTGAACAGTTGAACAGTGAATTCTAAGGCAGGTTCGAAAGAAGTGCTCGCAAAACCGAAACCAACACAGCCCTGAAAAAAGTGTCCAAATCCCCGAAGAGAAAGTTACGGCTCTGCAGACGTAATTGAAGCAGTGCAGAAGCTACGCTGCGGGGCTCTAAAAGAGTGTGCGTTCTTTACGCATCTTTCTTTATGGGGGGAGGCAATCCGCACTACGAAGGTCAAGGACCGATGACATTGAAATGACGCGAATAATATTTACAGTGCCCTGTATCTGCCCTCGCAACTTCAGTTGGAAATCACAAATAAAACTTCAGCCTAACAGAAATTCGAGCTTCTGTGTTGGAAGAACTACTTTTGTTACCTGTTTTGATAGTAACTGGCGTACACAACGTGGCGCCGCACAAAGGGTTCTTATTTTTCCTTCAGATTGAGTGATTGGTTAAAATCTTTCTTGAGGTCCTGAGGAACAACGTGTTTCTTCCTTCCTTGTTCAAGGGAAGGCGGCGGCGGTCGCGGGCCGCACCGGCGATTGAACAGGAAGGCCATGACCCTCCGCCCTTTCGCGGGTCCTCTGGACGGTTCTTAGTTGGGTCTTGTGGTCACCGCTCGTCAGGCCTTCCGTCCAGTCCTCTTCTCTTTTGAATTCCAGCTCGCGTAACGCGCAGCCAGAAGCATGCGTTGCCATGTGTTGCCAGAAGCATGCGTTGCCAGAAGCATGTGTTGCCAGAAGCATGCGAGATTACAAAGGGTACGCTTCGTTGCATTCCGGACAGTGCGGTTCCAGGTCGGGCAAATACCGACTCAGTCTCCCCCTCGAAGGGAAGCGCCCCGTTAGGAGCATCCCAAGTATCGACGACTGTGGTCTGTTCAGATGGGGTCAGGTAAGGGAAAGTTCCTCCTCGACAGCTGATAATGTGACACTATTTCGTGGAAGGTGAGAAGCGGGTCCCGATGACCCCTCGTCTCTCTGATCCTGAGTCCGTCCTGGTCGCCGCCGTACGTGAGACTTAGCGCGCGATCGTGGGCAAACCCGTTGGCGTTAGGAAAGTCCGGGTGCACATCGGCCCTCATGTGTTCCGGGAACCATTCAACAGCGTGAAAACCCGCGGCCCCCTCGCTGCCTAGGATGGCCATCGCTTCTCTCTATCTGGAGCCCGAGGCGAACGCCTTTCCTGCCGGGCTGCCGGTCGCGGGTCGGCGAACACGTTAGGAAGCGACGGGACCTCATTGCCATGGCTATTACTGTCTGCTCGGTCACCGCAGCCGTCACTCCTCTGATGGAGGCGGAATTCAAGAGTGTACCGTCATGGCCGACCGATACAACTGTTGTCTTGGGGTTGAAATTTTGACTCTTGGCCTGGATGTTTACGTTTGAGTGGGCAGATAACGGCACTAGCTTTTGACTAAACGTCGTTGAAGGTCGACGGTAACAGGAGCGTTCGGCATTGGGGCAAGTGGAATGGTAGCTGTAAGAAATGAAGAAGACGTTGATTGTGAGGATGAAGATATTGGCGGTGGAAAAAGCCTTCCCTGCAATCTTCGTAGCCTGTTGTCCAGCGCGTTCTGAGCTATTTGCATAAGGCCTGCGTTCGTTTCTTTGCGTTATACCTACTCGTCAAGGAAGGAAACTCAGGTCGTCAATTTTTGTTTGCGGGCGGTGCTTCGCAGCTCCTGTCGTCGCATCCCGGCGTGGTTGTGTGTTCGAATTGCCTAAGGTTGCCCCCATAGTCATATCACTGCTTTGGGACGTACAGGACATGACAGTTATTAATATGACACGACATACGACCTCACTGGAAAGGGAATACGGGAAGTGCCACATAAAGCGCAGAATCGGTATCGGTCCACTATCGGAGGCCCATAGCCTAAGATATGAACTGAAGGCAACCGACTTCCGGTGAGCGTGCCTTGGCCCACCTTCGCAAATCTGCGCAAGCTGTTTGCATATGCTACCGCACGCCTCTTTGATGAAGAATAGGCCAGCCAAACAACAAACTTTGCCTAGCACAGTACGCATGCCCCTTACTGACATTACGGCGATTCTGTAGGATATGCTAGTAAAAAATCGGAGCGCAGTGCAGATTAAGCAAGAATGGTGGAGTTAAATTTGAATGTTGATCTTCTCTCTCTCGATGATGGTTCCGATGTCCGCGGCGACACGTTGAAGGACGGAGTCTGGAGCAAGATGTCCGCACAGTAAAACACTCAGGTTTATTTACCTATTTACAAAGCTTGGCCGGGGCGGCCAGTACTGTCACAGACATCACAACACAACTGGGCTCGAACCACACCAAGCGGTTCATTCCGAGCCCTTAACGTTTGCACTTAACGTGAACAAGCACTAAGCTTTAGAACTTCATCACAACTCGTCAGAGGCAGCGCCAAGCTCGACCTCTGACCACCTTGCCGCGTCTGCGACCCAAGTAAGCGCTAAGCTCGCTCTCCTCGCTCCGATTCTCATTTCTCCGTTAAATACACTTGATCGCATCTGCGACCGCCTCCTGGGACCAACCCATATGCAGCACTTTACCAATCACGTACATGTTCACCCTCTCCATGAGAGCCTACGGTTACGCCCTCGCGGTCCCACATTTCGACCCGCTTGCTGCACCGAGCTTCACCGAAAGATATCATCCACTAAACACGTGATCAGTTAGCAGAACTCTGTAGCAGGCCTACATTGCCACTCTGTTTACCCGGCGCCATGCAACCCAGCCGCCGCTCCAAGAGAACCGTTTGGCAGGTCTATTGTACCCAAAATCAGTTCCGCACATTTCCACGGCGAGGTCATCTCCTCCGAAGGAGCGACCCGTTGACGACAGTTCAAGCGAGCACAAAGGTCAAAGGATTACTTTGACAGCGAGCCCCCGCTGTTCCTGCAAGCGACTCCCCTCCTGTTGTTCTTCCTCGGATGCTCTTCCGAAAATGCTCTACTGTACCGCAGTGAAGAGACCTGTCAACCGTCATGTCAAGCCTATGCTGTGCAGCTATGTCCGTCACAGCAATTACTGACCGCGTGCGTCGCGGGAACAAAGCCGCCACGTCAACTGCGTACAGAGTGCATACCACGACGTTTCTACGGGAAAAGCCATGCGCTAGGGCGCCGTCGCCTGCTCTTCCCCGCCGCTCTGCCGCCGAACATAACACCTTCCAACCCAAGAATGTTGTATGTACACTCGTTGTACGTACAACATAAAAAAAAAAAAAACTTCCCTGCGGGCGGGTTGACGGGAGGCGCGCGGGGTCACATTACGGTACGCAGCTGCACTTAGCGTTTCCCAATCTCATCGCTCGCAACTTCAACAAAAGCACACACACACAACAACAATAACAACAAAAAAAATTACAGAACATCCTATACATCATGATACAATACTAACGAACTCAAATGCACGGTTGTCACAAATGTTTGTGGCTTGTCCAACGCACGAAGTCGCGCACACTTACGAAGAAAAAAAAGAAAAGAAAATAACACACACAGTCACCAAGGCACATACTGTTCGTGAGTTCCCTCACAAGTTGGACCCTGTCCTGTACATTCCTTGGTGCACCTTAGCACTTGGTAACATTCACGCCCCATACACTCACTGACTTTTAATCTGCTTCGCAGAAATACATTTGTCGAGGGCGGATGTCTATTGTAGCGTTTATGGCAACCAAACTTTCCGCCTGCAGACATCAGCTTCCTGTGCTGATTCAAACTCTCCGACCGCAACAAGGCATCAGCACACTTACCGGCTGGATCGTTTAGTTCGCGCGAGTGACCTGAGGGGCACTCCATCGACCGCATTACAACTCTAGAACACTTGGCAGGTGTGGCGAAACTGACGGACTCTAACACGGGACAAAGAGAGGAACAGATAATGAATAAAATAAACAGCCAAAATAAAAGAAAAGCTCTTCCCGTGCCCCTACGGCACGACTGCCAGTGCCTTCCAGTGTCCGATGTCACTTTCAGTCTGTGCATTGCGAACAAGCTCATTCGTCTCGTTTCTCGAAAAATGCTCGTCACGCGGTGCACCATGTGCGGACGCCAAGACTTCCCCGCGGCGCGTTTCACGCACGACTGGTTCGCGACACTGCCTTTCGTTCGCTAGCTCACGGTGGCACAATAGGCTTCCGGGCATGGACATTCCATGCATCTCCTCACGGGCCTGATCACATGCTGTCCGCAGTGAGCCCTCTACTCTTTGTTCTTTTTCGAACATTCCGTTGCCCGCTTCATTCTCTAAAGCATGCGACTGTTTACGAGACCCTCCTCTCAAATCCTTTGAACCACGCCTGGGCTCTGACATCTCCTCTGCGCTCTTCTCGCATTTACGATCGACTTCTTCGACAGCTTTCTCCGCTCTGACCATATTAACTGCAAATTCTACAGATGCTCTCTGAATTTGCCTGAGCTTGTCGAAAGTGCATGGCGCTAGCAGAGCATCTACCCCTCTTCCGAGCTTATCTGTCACTGCGCACAATTCAACTAGCTCAGAAGAAGCACCTCCTTCTGGAGAATGCATGCCCAACGGTACATAAACCAAGTCAGCCGGGACTGCATGCCCGAATGGCCCTCTCAGACGTACTTTTCCTACACCCTTGAAATTAAGTTCAGTAGGAATCAGTTCTCGTCTGAGAACTGTTATCTCAGATCCAGAATCTAAGCATGCCTTGAACGTGCGTCCCGCGCTCACCAACTCAACCCACGTTAAGTTCGACCTACTGGCCTTATCTTTCACGGGAATTCCCCCTGAAAATTCACATGCGGCCCCTGCAACAAATTTCTCAGGCGGGAGTCGAGATGTTCCCCCTGCTGCCGTTGCTTTCGGCTTCGTTTGTGGGCACTGCCAACGACAGTGGCCATTCTCACCGCATCCGTAACACTGAGTTACCTTCCCCTTCGGTTGGGGTGGCCTGTCCGCCGGGCGGAGATTAACCCTTTCGGAACTCCTCCAACTACCAGCGGCCGTTCTACCTGTTATGTTCGGCGGCAGAGCGGCGGGGAAGAGCAGGCGACGGCGCCCTAGCGCATGGCTTTTCCCGTAGAAACGTCGTGGTATGCACTCTGTACGCAGTTGACGTGGCGGCTTTGTTCCCGCGACGCACGCGGTCAGTAATTGCTGTGACGGACATAGCTGCACAGCATAGGCTTGACATGACGGTTGACAGGTCTCTTCACTGCGGTACAGTAGAGCATTTTCGGAAGAGCATCCGAGGAAGAACAACAGGAGGGGAGTCGCTTGCAGGAACAGCGGGGGCTCGCTGTCAAAGTAATCCTTTGACCTTTGTGCTCGCTTGAACTGTCGTCAACGGGTCGCTCCTTCGGAGGAGATGACCTCGCCGTGGAAATGTGCGGAACTGATTTTGGGTACAATAGACCTGCCAAACGGTTCTCTTGGAGCGGCGGCTGGGTTGCATGGCGCCGGGTAAACAGAGTGGCAATGTAGGCCTGCTACAGAGTTCTGCTAACTGATCACGTGTTTAGTGGATGATATCTTTCGGTGAAGCTCGGTGCAGCAAGCGGGTCGAAATGTGGGACCGCGAGGGCGTAACCGTAGGCTCTCATGGAGAGGGTGAACATGTACGTGATTGGTAAAGTGCTGCATATGGGTTGGTCCCAGGAGGCGGTCGCAGATGCGATCAAGTGTATTTAACGGAGAAATGAGAATCGGAGCGAGGAGAGCGAGCTTAGCGCTTACTTGGGTCGCAGACGCGGCAAGGTGGTCAGAGGTCGAGCTTGGCGCTGCCTCTGACGAGTTGTGATGAAGTTCTAAAGCTTAGTGCTTGTTCACGTTAAGTGCAAACGTTAAGGGCTCGGAATGAACCGCTTGGTGTGGTTCGAGCCCAGTTGTGTTGTGATGTCTGTGACAGTACTGGCCGCCCCGGCCAAGCTTTGTAAATAGGTAAATAAACCTGAGTGTTTTACTGTGCGGACATCTTGTTGCCCGCTTCATTGCCTAAAGTATGTGCCTGTGCCAAAGACCCTTCTCGCGAGTCTAGTGGCTCAGGCCTATGCTCTGACACCTCCTCTGCGCTCAGTTCATATTCCCTATCTACTTCCTCGGCGACGTTTTTCTCAGCTCTCACTATCTGCGCCGCTAACTCTGCCGACTCTCTTTGACTCTGTTTGAGCTTCTCCCACGTGTCGGGCGTTAGTAGGGCATCCACTCCTTCCGCAAGTTTATCTGTAACCGCGCAGAGTTCCATCAGCTCAGGGCCAGCCGCTCCATCTAAGGTATGCAGGCCCAAGGGAACATACATCAGATCCGCTGGGACTGCATGGCCAAATGCTCCCCTTAGGCGTACTTTCCCTACCCCCTGAAGTTTCGCTTCATCCGGAATCAGATCTTCTCTGAGGATCGTTATGTCTGATCCCGAATCTAAACACGCCTTGAACTCGCGTCCCGCGCTTATCAGCTCAATCCATGTTAGGCGCGACATCCCCCCCGTTGTCTGCTTCGGGGATTATGCCCTCTGTCGCGGGTTCGCATACCGCCTTTGCGGCGAGTCTCTCTTGTGGGAAGCGATTTTGCCCCCCTTGTTCTACCGATGCCTTCGACGTCCTTCGCGGGCATTGCCATCGATAATGTCCACTCTCGCCGCATCCATAGCACTGCAGACTCGTTTTCCCGTTTCCCTGCGATGACCTCTCTCTTACCCGACGATTAAGCGTCTCGTCCTTCTTTGAACTAGTAGCGGCTATTTCACTTGGCCTTTTACTCCCTCTGCTCTCCTCATATTTTTGAGCCAGCTTCGCTACCACATGGGGTCTAAGCCACTCTGCTGTCTCGTGTTGTAAGACGTACGAGCGCATATCGTCCCCCATGAGCTGTTTGACGCGGTCCGAAATGAGCAGCGCACGCAGCTCCTGAACAGTCTTTATTTCTCTGCTGCGAAGGTAATAGTCGAGCAGGATCTCGAGTCTGGTGGCGAACTGTCCCCACGTCTCATCCCCTCTTCGACAAGCATACAGGCGGCGCTTATATTCCTCGGGCGTGAGTTTTAGCTCCTGGAGAATTAGGTCACGAACCTCCCCGTAAGAAAGTACTCGCTCCTCAGCTTGGTTTGCCACCAGTGTGCGGCATTTTTCATTCAAAAACGGCATTATAATAGCACCCTGCATCTTTTCCGGTATCCCACAACTTCTAAGCATGTTTTCCGCGCTCCGGAACCATGCTGGTACTAGCTCGTCGGACACTGGCATAGGCGACAACACTGCCCGCAACTGATCCGCATACCGCGCCAAACCGCACTTATCGCTCCACCCTGCATCATCGCTGGGCACAGCCTGAAGCTTAAGCTTCTGTAGCTCAATTTGGAGCTTTAGAGCTTCCACTTCCAGCTCCTTTATCCGCACCTGTGCAGCTGAATCGGCGTTTTCTCCGGAACCCATATTTGAGTTTTCGAGCTCCCCTGATGCTCCATCGCGACTGAAATCTATATCCTCAGAGTTATCGCCTCCCCTCTGACTCCTGGTCACTCTAGCGGTTGCCATGGTGCACCCGGAGAAAACAGAACAGGGACCCACCTGTGATTCACTTTGCACCGACGCGTCGTGTCACGCTGCTCCACGTCGTTTCGTGGGAGCCCTTCGGTCGGTAGGCCAAGACGGATGTTCCCCGGTGTCCCAAGATGCGGCCACGTTGGTCCACTCTTTGTCAACTATAGGCCGGAAGAACTGCGCAAAGTTCAACGTCTCTCTTGCCTCACCCACTGCTCGGGTGATCGTCAGGAACGCTGGATGTGACGCGGAGTTCCAGCCGTGAAGTGGAGATCTTCCTGCGGATGTCTTCACCTTTTCAGGGCTTGCATATAACTGCTGGTTGCTTCACCGTCCTCCAGAAAGCCACCGCGGAATCCTGTCGACTGCGCCAGTTAAATTTGAATGTTGATCTTCTCTCTCTCGATGATGGTTCCGATGTCCGCGGCGACACGTTGAAGGACGGAGTCTGGAGCAAGATGTCCGCACAGTAAAACACTCAGGTTTATTTACCTATTTACAAAGCTTGGCCGGGGCGGCCAGTACTGTCACAGACATCACAACACAACTGGGCTCGAACCACACCAAGCGGTTCATTCCGAGCCCTTAACGTTTGCACTTAACGTGAACAAGCACTAAGCTTTAGAACTTCATCACAACTCGTCAGAGGCAGCGCCAAGCTCGACCTCTGACCACCTTGCCGCGTCTGCGACCCAAGTAAGCGCTAAGCTCGCTCTCCTCGCTCCGATTCTCATTTCTCCGTTAAATACACTTGATCGCATCTGCGACCGCCTCCTGGGACCAACCCATATGCAGCACTTTACCAATCACGTACATGTTCACCCTCTCCATGAGAGCCTACGGTTACGCCCTCGCGGTCCCACATTTCGACCCGCTTGCTGCACCGAGCTTCACCGAAAGATATCATCCACTAAACACGTGATCAGTTAGCAGAACTCTGTAGCAGGCCTACATTGCCACTCTGTTTACCCGGCGCCATGCAACCCAGCCGCCGCTCCAAGAGAACCGTTTGGCAGGTCTATTGTACCCAAAATCAGTTCCGCACATTTCCACGGCGAGGTCATCTCCTCCGAAGGAGCGACCCGTTGACGACAGTTCAAGCGAGCACAAAGGTCAAAGGATTACTTTGACAGCGAGCCCCCGCTGTTCCTGCAAGCGACTCCCCTCCTGTTGTTCTTCCTCGGATGCTCTTCCGAAAATGCTCTACTGTACCGCAGTGAAGAGACCTGTCAACCGTCATGTCAAGCCTATGCTGTGCAGCTATGTCCGTCACAGCAATTACTGACCGCGTGCGTCGCGGGAACAAAGCCGCCACGTCAACTGCGTACAGAGTGCATACCACGACGTTTCTACGGGAAAAGCCATGCGCTAGGGCGCCGTCGCCTGCTCTTCCCCGCCGCTCTGCCGCCGAACATAACAGGTGGAACTTTGGCTTTTGTGCTGAGAACCTGAACCAAACATCGCTGGTTCTATTCGGTGTGTATGCGTCTATTTTCTGACGATGATAAGTTATAAACAACTGACTTTCGTTGATTTCTCGGGTTTTACGTCCCAGAACTAGCTATGAGAGACGTCGTAGTGGAGGACTCCGCAAATTTTGACCAATTGTGGCTCTTTAACGTGTACTGACATATCACAGTACATGGGCCTCAACATTTCGCCTTCATCAAAATGCAGCGGCCGCGCCCGGGATTCGATCCTGCGATCGTCGGATCAGCAGACCAGTGTCATCGCCACTAGTTCACCGCGGTGGGGCTATAAACAACTCAGAACAGGATTGTTTACCTGCACTATGCAAAATATCGAACACTCAATAATAATTGCAAGTGGTATAGTATAGCCTCTGTGTGCCCAATGATCCAGTATATAAGTTAACCAACTTGGCTTTCGCCGGGGTATGTTTTCCTTTATAATGCGCTTCATATCTCTTCACGAGCAATTTCGCATCCGACCTGCGTCAGAAGAAAAGGTCGCCGCAGCCTATAAATCACACGGGCACCCACTCGTGTAGCCAGCAACAAACAGGAGCCGTTTATATTACCTTGCGATTAAAAACATGTTTTCGTGCGATACTAGAGAGCCTCGAATAGGCCCACATCATATTAAAAGCTCGCCCAGTCCAGAAAGGTAGCTGGCTCTCTAGAAAGCGAAGAGAACTGCGGCGATGAAAGAGCGGGAGAAAGCAGAGCTTTTTGGACAGGCATATCTCGGCTGTTGCCTGCATGCTTCCTCCCTAAATTTATCAGTCGTTCTACGCTCTCACTGTGCCAAGCGTCTACGTGTTCCCTTTCTTTCTGCAGTTACTCGCCGTTCCGTCTTTCGGAGGGCGCTATCTAAAGGCTCGTTTTTTTTCTTTTTTTTTTGTCGCTGGTCTGTTTGAACCCACGCCACCAGACTCGCTGGTAGGTTTAAGTGCGATATGAGACTATTTTAGAAGTTTGCAATGTTTTTTACAGCATTTTGATCCAAGCTCAGTTTGATTACGGGACGCCCTACTTCCTTCTGAGCGATCGTCTTACTTTATGGCGTGACGTGTTTGCAGAAGTTGGCTCTGCTCGCAACGCATGCTCTGCCCAGTAGGAACACATGCGATATTTTGTGTTCGTCTTGGGCATGTAAGCAACGTCTCAGGCCTACGCTGTGTCTTGACGTAATTGCCTGGCTGAAGGTTGAAGTGTGCAATAAAGCTGCAGTCGTTTAAAAAAACAAAGAAAATGGACAATTAACATCATCGCCACAATTGTAGGTCAACTGCACCGAAGCGCCGGCCGTACTATGTCTTGCAGCGAAGCAGTAGGTAGTATCCTGGGTTAAATACGGCGTCTTGACTAACACTATTCACAAATAATATATTTCCTGTTGTAGTATCCTTGCGTCTGTGCGAGACATCTATCAGGAGGTATTAGTTTATTGTGCATTTTTATCGCTAAAATTATCTCTCACGTCATATGATGCATTGTTTCGCTTTCATGAATTGGCCTGATGTAAGCAGGCGTTTGGCGTTATTGGTGCGGAGGTAAAATCACAAGCCGAGACACGTTACCGAACCGGTCTATCACAACGCCAATGTGCTTGGAGTTTTCCCAGAGTGCTGTTCAGTGCGGATTAAAAAAGAACCCCAGGTGGTCTAAATTTCCGAAGCCTACCCCTAGAACGTCTCCCATGGTCATCCGGCGGTCTTGGGACGCGAAACCTCAGGAATCATTATTCAAGAGCGCTGTAGTGTAGCGTATCTTAGCTTCGATTTCGTACTTTTGTTTCCTACCTTTATTCACACCTTCTTTTTATATTATTTACAAAAAGACTGAAACATAAACCACAATACCTTCCATAACTACGCAAAAATTAAAAAACCCATTATGTAGAGAAAAGCGCATCCTTTATCCGTGTCCCGTCCGGCTCCCATGACACTTCAGCTTCCGACGGCGGAAACTGTCCAATTTATCATTTCCTCCGGTAAATCGACTTCCTCTGCAATAGTACCTTCCTTGCTAGGCGGCCTAACCCTTCCGTACGTCCTCCGGCGTAATGGGCGGTTCACGATGGGTGACCGTGTATTTACCTCACGCGCAACGGGGTAGCATCGATCGACTGTTTCTGGAGCAATGCTCGCGGCTAATGGATGGCCTCCCTTTGTGCGCTATGTAAGGTCTCTACCCGGCAGTTTCGATAGTTCCGCTATCGAATCCAGGAGCTGGGCAGTTCGAAGGCTCACTGGCACTGGAAGTTATTCGTGCCTGAATCGACAAATCTTCTGTTACGCAAGTGGAGTTCGTCCTTGGTTATCACCCTGGAGATTTCGACATCATACTCTGGGAATTTGTGCGGTTAAGACAACGCAGTAGAATTCAGCAGCTTTCGTCTTTCACTTGTGTAATGCACCCTTTCGCGTGGCTCGGGCAGCACCATATTAACTTGGATGCTAAGACGACATGAAAGCTTACTGCACCTATGCTCCGCTGGGTCGGCCCTGTCCTGTCGACTGTGAACGTAGGCTATGCAGACTACAAAGAAAAAAATTACGGTGAAGTTTCACTCAGTGGGCGCACGCTACGCGCAAGCCTGTGGGTGCCGCTCCTTGTTAGGCAATGCACCACGAAGGTTTAAGACATGGTGGCTAGTAGTTATTGCGGCGTTTTTCTCAAGTGCTATTTTTTCTTGCATGCCACGTGTGCGTTTTTATGTTTAGGCAGTGTGGAGTGCCATTGAGAAAATCACTGAGCTATAGGAAACGCCCAATCTTTAATACTTCAAGCCAATATGTAATGCACTATTCGTACTATTTATTTTCCGCTTCCTTTCCTTCGTTTTGTTTCTGCTTGCCTTCTTGGTTTGAAAACTGATAGCCTACAGCTATGTAATCCGGTACTAAACACTCGCCACAGCATTCATCTCCCATTCCGAGGACATTGAAGACCGCAGAGTTTCCTCGCGACGTAATGTCTCTCTCCTCCGTCCGACAGATTGGGTCCCAGGGCTTCGAAGCACGACAGACGCCTCTAGTTTGGCATCTAGATTTAAACGTTAGGTCAAGGCCGCTTTTCCGGCAAGTCGTTATAACTTCCCTTGGGCTGGCCAGATACACGCGCCCACCCTTCATGTCAACCCAACGCCCCCGCCTTTCGGTCTTTCGTTCACCCGTGTTGTCTCACACGAAGGATGTCTTTAAAGGAGCGACGCCGTTTCCTGCAGCCCTAGTTGGTGGTCTTGAAGTAAGCGTCTCCTGAGCGAAGGAAAGGGAATTCTTGGGCAGAAAAGTGAAAGGGAAGGCCAAGTTCCTGAAATGCGTGTTTCCCTCCGCAGCGAGCGTGCACTTGCATAGTGGTTTGCGCGCCGGGCTCGCGTAAGAGTGTAATAAATTAGCGTTGCTTCCCGGTAGAGGCGCATATTATTCTTGTGCGTCGCACACAGGAACTCCGCGACGCTTCTTTATCTCCTCTGATCGTTGCGCTTGGGACACGTCTTCCGGATCAGCACATTTCTCCTGGAGTCGCTGGAAACCTACGCTCAAGAGCAAAACGAAAAGAATGACGTTCGGGGAGACGCCTAACAAATAACATACTTTTTTTTTGGGGGGGGGGGGGGGGGACACATGTCTTTTTGTTTGTTCACATAAGCGTACAAACGACCCTTAGGCGTTAGCTGTATAGTAGTGTATGTCACAATAACATTGCGTACATGTGTCGGATGAAGCACAGAGACGGGTGACTGGAATAATCGAAATTGAGAGAGCTGGCGTGATAGTCAAAAGTGCTGTCGGGTTATTAAAAGCCAGAATAATGCTTTTCCCCAGGCTTCGGTGAGTGCTGTTCACCGCCGTGGGACATCCTTTATGGTGCTCCGATGGGGAACCGAAAGAGATGGGTTCAATCCCGAACGTGGCGGTCCCAGTTTTTATGGACACAAAAGTGCTAGAGGACCATGCATTGCGTGTTTTGAGTGCACGTCAAAGTACTCAGGCCGATGAAAAACATATGCATTCATCGCCCATTGACTACCGTGAATATGGAAAAAAGTGGTGCTGCTCTAAACGCACACACACGCACACACACACACACACACACACACACACACACACACCGCGCGCACGCACACACACACACACACACACACACACACACACACACACACACACACACACACACACACACACACACGTGATGATTCACGGGCGTCCTTGTATTCCTGTTGTGTCTCAGTCCGCCAGATGTGAGGAGGTTGCCGTTAGTGGAGGACTGCTGCACGCGTTTCTTTTTAGAAGTATCTGCGGGATGCCGACCTCTGTTGTGCCAGCGCCTCTCACCAAACTTCGTTTCTTTGGTCTGACGCTCTGGCCAATAGAACGTCTAATGCAGCACCCGACACCTCGCTGATCTCGTCGTTGGTTTCATCAATCATTCCATCTATGTTGACATCAGTTGCATCACACGTTTTGCCAGCCAGAGCACCCCACCGAAGTAACGAAGTTTGGTGACAACAGGGGTGCGACGACAACCCTGGACATGTTGGCTCGCTCTCCAGGCTCTCCGTTCTGCTCGGTTTTGTGATCCGGGAGTCGCTGCAACATTCTATCAGTCTGCAATTCAGAGCCTCCAATCAGAAATCGCCGTTGGTGGTTGCCTGCATTCGAGCAATGACAGAGTGGGATTGCCTGACGTTACCAATAGGATTGGGTGATGATTACTTCAGGCACTCCGTCCTAGCTGCCAGGGGTTTCATGAGACTGCGATTGGAGCTGGCGTCCATTGCTAACAGGCACCGCGCCGGTGTTGACGATGGTTGCATGAGGCATTCCATCGGCGGTGACACCATTTTCATCGACACTCTAGCTGTCAGAGCCCCCAGACCTACCTAACGAAGTTTGGTGACGAGGCGCTGGCACAAAGCCGCGTGTTTGCAGCTTGTCTACGCTATTCCTGGCAGTGCACTTTTATAGACGGATGGGTTTCGGCTTCTCTTTCAGTCAAGCACTTTCGTCAGCGCTTCGCTTCAAGAGCAGCTCCGAAAATTCCTGATTGATTTACGTATTTACACAATACTGCAGATCCTAATTTGGTCCACGCAGGAGGGCAGTACATAAATACATACATTCATGAATTACAATCAGAAGCAAACGAACTAAAGAGAAAAAAACACGACTAAACAGGACACATTTCAAGGACACCGAAGAAAATGAATAAACAATAACATCAGAAGCTAGGCAACGTATTAAGATATTAGTTATTTTGCTAATAACTGCCACAGACTTCACCATGTCCTGATTGCACAGAAGTATATATATATGTACATCAGATTGTCAACGACTCGATCACGCGAGCAGAGACGATGGACCGTAGAACGCTTGTAAAACCAGACAAGCAGGTGGAGCACCGTAAGCGCACCCATCTAGTTTAAACACATTCCGCATCGATTCCTAATATTAAGTTCATCCTCAAAAGGCAATATAAACTACTAACGCAGAGTGATCGCTTGAAAGACGTGTTTGCGGAGCCTCCACAAGTAGTTTGTGACGATCGAACAACCTTGGGGACGTA
>CM023491.1:54532508-54575117 GCA_013339685.2 Hyalomma asiaticum
GAAGTTCGGGGGTCCTTCTGCTCCCTCTCCCATATATTTGACAACCAGCGTGGTGCAGCAGGCCTGTACGTTACAACTTAAGGCGCATTACCTATTCCTTGTTGAGCCCTAATATTGGTCGGTTCTGCCTGCCAAGGCGGGATTGAACAATCACAGCCTAAATATAGGTGAAGTATCGGTCCGGAACAGTTCCTAATAAATACCCAACCCCAATCCTTGACGAACCCTCTACCCTCACAAATTACTTATCAGGGGAAGGCCAGTTCTGTCCGTCATGGCAGAAGTGATCAAACACATAGGACTAATCCGAAACGGTATTCCGTATTCCACGGTGCGTTTAGGCTCCCAGTGGTTCTGGTGGTCATCTGTTAAAACGGCGGACAGGTGTTCGGTGCCAGATGCTGCGGTCGCATTTACGATGGAGGCGAAAATGCTATAACCCCATGTACTGTACGTTTTGAGCGGACGAAACAGAACCCCAGATGGTAAGCATTCCCGCAGGCCTCCAATATGGCGTGCCTTGTAATGATATCGCGATCTTGACAAGGAAAACCGAAGAATTCTTGCTCTTTTTGCGTTAGACAGCGGGTAGTGTTACGACTAAATCATTGCAGGAGAGAACAAAATATGCAGTATGCTTCAGTGGGTTCAAGGGTATGCTTCTTAAAGGACTGCGGGAACCAAAATACCAATGAATATCACAATACCTTCTATTTATTGCCCTTGATGGGTACCAACCCCTTTGCGTCTCATTGTTATATTACATAATGTGCACGACAGGGAGGAGTACTATCACGTGACGTCAAGGTGACGTGGGCTATCAAACCGGTGTCGACGGCCACCTGTTCCATTTCATGCGTGCATCTGCCATTGCCACAGGAGCGTGCAGTTGCGCGTCCAGCTTCCATTATGTCATGTCATTTCGCATTCAGCGTCCTGCGAATCCGACAGAGAGTGTTTCACTGGACATTCCGTCGATGTAAGTTAGCGGCGAGGTTGTTGCCTTGTGAAGATGGAGGTCACGGGAGTGAATCCCGGCCCCGGCGGCCGCATTTCGCATAAACCAAAAAAACACCTGTCTACTTGGATTCAGTGGAGGTTCTCAAAAGTACTCGGGAGCTCTCCACTACATGGCGCACCCCATAATTTGTGGTTTTCCCGCGTAAAACCCTATTTATTATTATAAGCGTCCTTTTGGACACTATAAAGTAGATGTAATCACTTCTGAGCCTGCCCCGATGGCCATTGCCACAAGTCTGGGACATGGGGACTCTCATTTCATTCCTTCCATTTCAAATGCGTGCAATGAAATTGCCTTCCAGTCCTTCGGCGTTCTCTCAAAGTGCTCACATATGCGCACATATCTTGCGCTGCAGTCTTCTTTAGCGTCTTATTTTAGAAAATGCATCTCTCAGAGCTATTGCTAAATTTCACTAATTAATGTCAGCGACATTGAGTTCACCGTATCGACCATGGAAAGAGGCAAGACGGGACTATTTTAGTGATTTGGAAATACTAGAAAATGACAGCCTGCGGGCTTGTTCAGTATATGAAGTCAGTGCACGTTGCCGTATTGCGAAACATTTTTTATATCTGCCTTAATAAGCTTGATTATGTAATTTCGCCAGATAGACGGAGCCACGATACTTTTCAAAGACTCCTCTTAGAGCGCTGGTCGAGAAATGTATTTGCTTAATATTTTCTGTCACTTTTATTTCGAGATGGATTCGTGCTTGAGCATTCTTTGAGTGCTTTACAGTGGCTAAAGCAATTGCAAATGTTGACGCATTGACAGAAGCTTGTACTGTATATGGAATATTCGTACTCATTAAAGGGCCACTAAAGGAAAGAACAGTATCTCTCCTCTTAGGGAATTGCCCTTTTACAATACGAAACAAGCCACATTTTTACGTGGAGTTGAAGGTTCGCAACTATGAAACATGTAAATAAAATACACTAGATTACGTCACGCTGAGGCTGTCATGCTTGCGGGTGATAAGTTGCACGGTGCTTTCCAAGGCCCACAAAAGTAAAATGGCAATGAAATAATATGCATTGAGTGCAAGGGAAACTAGGAATCTAATATAGGGTGTCTCAGAGAGCTTACTGAGCATACGGTGAAAAGAGAAAACACGGTTTTTCACTTGCTGTAAGCTTCTGTCATGAAATTAATATTTTGAACTTCGATGATCTTCACCTTTTCTTCTAATATAGAGCCCATTGTGGCAAAATTATGCACGATAGACTTATCAAACAACGGTCTAACAGTCTACCGTTTCAGTGCTTCCCTGTGATCACTATTCATTTAAATGATGAATAAGAATATATTGACCAATATTTATTTATTTTATTGATATCCTCAAAGTACAACATTGCAGAGGTGAGTGGGAATTGCTACAGTAATACAGCACGCTAATAAAATACACAACAAGTGGTCAACAAAAAACAGAAGCAAACAGAACATTGTCCAGATAAGATGTGTGGCGGAAGCATCAATACATTGCAGTGTAAGTGCTAAAACACCAGGGTTTACAGAAAAGCTTTGGGCACTGATGACTGAAACAATGATGGCTTTCTAGTTGTTACTATTGAAGAAGGAAGATGGTTCTAGTCCAAAGATGTACATTATATAACTGAGTCAGAGAATACGTTTGTTCTGCATGAAATTAAGCCAGTTTTGTGCCCGTGATCAAGAGGCGATGGCAGGAGCAATTCGTCATGCAATGTATCATGAATAAATTTGTGGTAATATAACTAGAGTGAAATTATTTACAATTAAATAATTATTGTTTCGGTCACCCTACAATAATTCGTAATCGCTCTCATTTACGTCACGCCTTCATTAGGGCTAGCAAATACGAACTTGTTAGACCATTCCACTCCCTGGAGACACCGGCCAGGTTCAAAGAAATTTTGAGCGCGAAACACGCCAAACAAAAGAAGACAGGACGACTGGACGAGCGCGCATCCTCACGTCTTGTCTTTATTTGTGTCATATTTATGGGGCTTGAAATTCCTCTCAGGCTATGAACCTACTCGCCCAGCAAGACCTCTTGTTAAACCAGCAAAGCTGTTTAATGTTCCACGTACCTTAGAGCCCCTATAGTGCTGAACTTCGAGTATTTACCCTCTTTGGCTTCGCAAAGTCACGATCAAACAGGTGTGCAATGCGGCCGGCACTCGATGCTTAAGCCAAGAGAATAATTCGCCAATAAAACATTCGCATGACCAGGACGGGTCAGCGCAAAACGAGAAAGAAGTTTGTGCCCAAAACATGGGATTCACATAATAACCATGAAGCAGTAGTGTGCTGAGGGCCGTGGTGAGTCGGGCTCAAGAGAAAAAGGGCGCACGCAATAGTTTCTGCGAACACCACATACAGCGCGGCACGTTCATGCCAAATATGTTATTTAGATTGATATTTCCCTTTGTCGCGATTGTGGAGATAGCCTGTTATATGCCTCATCTGAACGTATCGCAATGCGTATAGATTCGCGCACCGTTGTGACGATGCGAAGCGCAACGTGCTGTCATAAGAATCAAAGAGGAGCGCCATTGTATAGGAGCCATGTTGACGAGGAAGCCATACTCGCTGTTTGAATAACGGAGAGCTTTTTGTTTGTTCTTTTTTTTGTTTTTTCAATGTAAACTTTAGCTTGTAATGAAGATCCGTAGATGTCGCTTATCCAAACTCTATTTCGCTTGTGTTCTGCTGACTCGAGATTTATTCGAGCGCTTCTCACAAAATATGCATTTTGCACAATTCGACTTGGCGAGGTTTATTAAGCACAAGCTAACAAATTCGTGGTACTGTGCTCGGAAAGCCTGTTATTCGTTGCCAACTCTCCGCTATAACAGTAGTAGTGGGTGCCATCGATGAATATTTGACAGAGGGGCCGTATCCACAAAACGGACCGTATTGACGAAAAGGAATCGCAAGAGAATATCGCAGCCTGTCCTGGTACTGGTAATAAATAATAGGGAATTCAGCCGGCCATTGAGAAAAAATACTTGGCGAAGAGCTCTCTCAATTCGGCCCGAGGTAATTGAAGCACATGTATACACAACCTTGTGGTGTCTAGAGTACTTTTTCCACTGTGAGCAAGAGTATACACTTCCTCTTACCTTTCCATTCGGGTTGGCGCTTACAGCTAGGGTGAATTGTCGCTCAAGTATGACCTTAAGAACGAAAGTATTAGCTTAATAACTTCTGCTTCGAATGCTCATTTAGAGCTCGTCTCTCTTGTAACGGAGGTAGCTCGTTGCTCATCACAGCATGAGGTTGGCAAAATATTACGCAGCACAAGTGATAGGACAATTGGCTTTTTTCTTTCGCATTTTCGCAAGGTCCACGAGTTCCAGGCGCAAATTACTACGGGAAGGACATAGAGGTGAGCCAGACGAGCTTTCGCTGGAGCACTTATGTGTATTGTCCTTCATAATGCGTCATAATTTTACATATTTGCTGAGAGAAGGGAAGGGTGCAGTGTCATACACTAGAATAAGGACGCCGATAACATACTCAGAACATACGTATTACACTTTAACATTGAGGGATGACTAATCGCCGGCTAGATGGGCGTGGCCGGAACGTTGTTGCATTGTAATCTTCATATCGTCTTGTGCCTGGTTACACCAGGATCAGAAGGACCAGCCAAGGTTTTGTATCTTTACTTTCTTTAAGAGCGGAAGTAGGGTTTGAAGCTGCTAAGTCCGAAACGTGTCAGGTCGGATGGCGTTGACGTAACTCGCCCGGTAGTAGCAACGGGAAAGAGATAAAGCCGAGGCACTAACTTCTCAGCACCATATATCCTCGTTACTAGAAGAGAAATTCCCGCAGAACAGGTGCTCTATCTCTGCGTTCAAAGGAGTCCGCCAATCTCTTAGGCGACGTAAATCATTGCCAATGTGTTCCCGTCCTGACTCATGACCCTGGACTGTTGCCAAAACAGCCATCAGAATTTACTCCTTATATCTGCGCCGAGATTATCTTCGGCGACAGACGCTATAGGGGGTAACGCCAAAGTTTGGCCATATAAAAGAAAAGAACTAAAACAACTTGACACAACCTTCAGAAAAGAGAAACCATTGAGCTGGGCACGATAAAGGCGCGATACAACTGCTGCAAATCGACCTCTTCTTTGTCCTTGTTTATTTTTGTCGCGGCTGTAAGACTTAAATGGATGACCGACCTAGAACAACATGGACGCCAAACGATCCATCGTGTCAGTCTCTCCTTGCACCTCCAAAAGGACAGGAGAGCACTGCCCTCGTACGTAATGACTGAGGCACCCACAATTTCTTGGAAGGATCTTTCATATTAAGCTGGTGATTGCCGCGCTAGTGTAAGAACAAAGAACACAAGCAAATGCAAGAGGAAAAAGAAAACCGCCTGAACTACGGAGTTGGCCGAAACAAAAACACCTCTCGTGATGCCGTCATCACTGTATACATATACCAAGGCACAAGAGTCTCGGCAACGTGTCCTTGCTGCAAGCCAGGACAGAAGCGATTCCTGAACTCAAGCTTCTAAGGTTCGCGTTCGCCTCCTGTGTATTACGTTTGAATCTAACTTACGTAACAGCAACTTAGAGGCACAGCAGTTGCGCTAATGATTTTTTCTAATGGTCATACATCAACGGCAATATAAATGGGAATTAATACAGATTTAAAGGCTGTAATCCAGTGCTTGTGCTTCTTTGAGCGATTGGACGTGTTGTTGTTGTTGTTGTTGTTGTTGTTGTTGTTGTTGTTGCCTCTATAGTTGGCACATACGCACGAGCGGGATTCGACGTGTCTTCTTTTGATGTGGGCAGCTTCTTCCGGAATGCAAGCTACGTCATCGTCGGTTAGTGAAATTGATCACTAGGTATTAGACGCAGATTAGATTTTGTGAGACAGTGGCGTTTACTCTCGTTGGGTTCTTTATTATCATTTTTTTTCGGATGGATGTATTGAAATGGGTGCGCTGAGTAAGTAGTCATTAGCTTATTCTTGTTGAACCTGTGTACGGTTTTTCCTGCATTTATTAAGTCATAGGTGCGCCATGCAATCAGTAGCTATGTCGAAGCGGTCGCGGGATCGAATCCCGGCTACGGCGGCTGCATTTCGATGAGGGCGAAATGTTGAGGCCCGTGTGCTGTGCGATGTCAGTGCACGTTAAAGAACCCCAAGTGGTCAAAATTTCCGGAGCCCTCCACTACGGCGTCTCTCATAATCAGAGCTCGTTTTGGGACGTTAAGCCCCACATAACAACAGGCTATGTCGAAGCAACTAGCACCAAACGGTGTTACTTTTGTCTGGTTTGCGATGGTGTACAACCTATATGCAGTATGCTCTGATGCATTTGTACTCATTCACGCACATGCTCTTCAAGGAAAAGGGAGCCCGTTTGTGTTAACCGCTTGTGAACGTCTTGAAAATCTAGTCACCTCGTACATGCACTTCGGACATCCCAGAATGTAACGTAGAGTGATCACAATGTGTCTGGTCATTTTCTATCGTAACCGCTTACCATACGAATAACGATGGACACGGAAGAAGCTACGCAACCCGCGTTATCTTCGATTTAAATATGCTATCATCGGTAACGTGCCAGCGTCTTGTCGGCGGGCACAACTTTCTAGTGGGCAGGCTTCTCAGCCATGCAGGCGACAAAGGCGATCTTGCATGACAATCCAGAAGCAGGTAGTTGATAGAAAGCCGATGTAAAAGCCATCACTGAGACAGAGAGTTAATCTCTTCTTCCGGTGAGTTGTGGACGACACTGATGCTTTTCATTGATTGAGGATGCTACCACCAGAGAACTACGGTCATTCGTCATAAATACTTGCTAGTTATTTTGTTCTTTATGTTAGCGTCGAATCTTAGAGGACGTAACGATGAAAATACTTAGTTTGGCGTGTACTTTTAGTTCTCTCAAGCCCTTCATTCTAGCGACGTCATTATTCATTCGTGGCCTTCTATACTTCCATAAAAGTGCCCTAAACGCCTGCAGTTGGGCTTTTCGGAAGCATTGTGACTATTCGATGAAGATTTTTTCCACGTCAATAGATTGACTTGGAAGCAAGCAGATGTTGGGGTTTAGTGCAAAAATGTTGTGTGAACGGTCGTGGTTACTCTGTCATTTTCGTATCCATATTTCATTCTCTTCTATAAAGTTGTGGACTTCTAATGAGATCGGTCAACATGCCACGTGATTATTCTTCTGAATTCGCGGGTGCATTTCCGGCGGCGACTGTGAATATGCGGGCATGTAGTGTAAGCGAGATAAGTGCAGGAAACACCCTGAATACGCAGCATAAAAGCTCGAAAAAGAAGGGAGAGAGAAAAGAAAAACATGGCCGCTTATCTGCTTGCTTTGCTGCAAGCGAAGTCGAAACGCGATAGTCTACTGCCGCCCCTGATATGTAACACCGTCTCTTCTCCCCCTCCCAACCTTCATGCTGTTCCCCTAAATTCTCACTCCTCCCTTATGAGTTGCAATGGAGGTTTTGCTGAATTCAGTTCAAAGTTCCCGCGTTCGCCCTGCTCTCGCCCCATCCATTGAGACCTTTTGTTACAGTTGACTTAAAGTCGGCTACGGAACTGCGGCTTCTGTAGGTTGTTTAACGCATAGCGGCTGCTCGATACTGTTTCTAACGCGTTGACTTGTAGCGTAAAAACCAGTCCAATGTGTACTCCTAATTAAGTGAACTTTGCTGATCACGGTTATGTACATATATTTTCCCTCAAATGGCCCTTAGGTTTCCTTTGTGATGTATAATGTTGACGTGCATGGCCCCGCGCCACCCGTGCCAATAGCTAGCTTGATTTTGGTCGGCCGGTTGAATTGATTTTCGGCGGGCGCTTGAAACGAGTGACATACGAGTGACATAAGATTTTTTTCTCGCGGTTAGGTAGCACACAACACTGTGCGCAGAATGCTAGTACTTATAAATACCTGGCAGCGTTCATGAAGAGGAACGTTGACCAGATTGCCCAGTCCACAATTATACTAATTTCGCAGTTGAACGCGTTGACAGGTATACACTCGAAGAAGCATGCATACGTAACCAAGGAAAGTACGCTGCAGAAGGAGTCGAGCATAAAATGTGCGAAATGATTTCGTATCTTGGAAAAAAAACACACTTCTACAGGAAGTAATTTATCTTGATGTTAAAGCATTTGTTGAGTAGTCCGAGATGTGTAATGGTTTGTTGGAATTAAGCTTATATTAACGGGAAACAACAGCTGGGTAGCAAATTTGGCGACCTTACGAAATAAAAAAAGGTAATGATGTTAACTTTTGGTTGAGAGGGAATTACATCTGTATGCATTGGGCGCAAACGTGCCTATCTATTGTCATGAGATGGAAGAGGGGAGAAAGAGATCTGTGGTCTATTCTTTCTGAGGAACCAGATCAAGTGCAGGAGGCTGCATATTAGTAAGCGCATACGCTTTGAATACATTGACCTTCCTTCGAGATAAGCCATACTTGAATTTAAACAAGCCGCGCCATGTAAAACCGCAATAAGGGAACACGGAAGCTGTTCAAACCCTCCCTGCCACTTATGAATATCCGATGGATTCTGATGGGACCGGCAGAGGCGGTTATATATGCAACAGACGGCCAGCAGACCAGCAGAGGCGCTTCCGACAGGCGGCACTGATTGATTTCCTTTCTTGACGTCACAGTCTCTATAACAATCGACATGGCGGAGCGCGTGTGCGGACACCACCAGCAGTAGAGGGATGAGCACATACACATTCTGTAAGCAGCAGCGCTGATCTCATAAATTTCTGGTCTTTCAATATTGCAATTTAAGATTCACAAGGTCATTCTAAACACCACTGTGCACCGAAGTCTATCTCTCTCTTCTTTTTGTAGAACGAAGAGTGCTTTAAAGATTGCGGGTGCTAGGAAAAGTAAGTCGACAGCTCTTTGCGTAAGGGCAACGTATCATTAAATCGTCAAAAACAAGGCCATAGTTAGTTACAAAAATGAAATTCGAGTCAGTAATTATTGTTACATGAAACAACGTTGCCGAAACGTGGTTTAACGATCATCACTATGCTCTAGGTGATATCCTATCGGACAATCGAGATATTTTTGCGATATTTGTCTTACCAATAGTTTACTTCCAAGCTTAGTGAAGTAAAAAAGAAACCTTGGAATAAATTCAGCGACGAATCTGACGATCAATACCCGTATTTTCGAGCTCATTTCGTGTTTTGACTGTACATACGCTGGTGAGCACTCCTTTGAATTGCATGATCAAATGTGGGAATCTTTCCCTCTCGCCTGTGATGACGCTCTTATTGCGCGCCTGGACGCTTGTTAGTTTATCCAGATTCGCGTTGATATCTGCTAACGTTTCGAACTAATTAGCTTCCCTAGTACGCCGTACTGATCTATTCTGTAAAGGAGTAACATACAGCGACTTCAGATCGCCACGCACCGTCGTGTCCAATATGAAATGAAATGCTGAAATAATATTTAGGACACCTGTAGGACCTATATGCACCTCAGAAGCACTACAGTGATTACAGCACTAAATATTCATTTGGAAAGGCGTCAGAATACGCTAGAATCTCTATGGTACAGCCGAGCAACCATTCCTCAAACGTGGGCCTGTTGTACCTTTTCATATCGCTTATTACCGCAGGATACGTTTTCGCATAGGTGAAAGTGTTTCCGAATGTTCTTTAAATAGCCACAGAACTTGACATATCTGAGGGAAGGCATCATAGATATTTAAAAGGGACATTAAAGAGAAAATATTTTCATCTCCTTGACTAAATTACCTTTTCGGAACACAAAGAACAGCAACCTTACAAGGAGAAGGCCCCTAATGAGTTGGAAAACGCGCAGAAAGAAAGCACAGATGGCGACGTCACTTTTTTGTCCAGCACTAAAACACGTGACGTCAGAGATCCTTTAGGCGTCTTCTAAGGGCCCACATAACTATTTAATTTGTTCTAGTGAAGCCAGAGACTTAACACCGGGAATCTCAGAACAATTGGTGCCGCCAATTCCGCGAGACTACAAGAAAAAAAAGAAAAATAAATTGGCCTTGTGGTGTAACTTGGCCGATGTGCTGGCGCGAACTTTAAAACTGAAAAATTGACATCCCTTTTATCGTTTAATATTGGACAGAAAATACGAAAGTCACCTCAGTCGGGTTCCCGAAATACAGGATATCATTCTAAAGCACTTCATATTTCCACTTCGTCATTACTTTCAAAAAGATAATATATCTGGCACCCCGCGATATCATGGTGGATGGTTTGTTGCATTCTTAAAGATAACGCGGCGGGAGTCATCGCTACTATGGTTACCGTCTTTAATGAGTTAGTATGATTTGTCATGTTTGGCGTGCCCAAACTACGTTGAGATTAGGAGGGACACGTGACTGCGTGTTCTGGACACATTTTGAACACAGGGGTTTTTGTAACGTGCCAATAAATTTATGTGTACATTACACATGTCGCGCCTCATCATGCCCTACAATATGCATTTTGCTCCCCATCGAAATGCTGCTGCTGAGGCCGGCATTCGAACCCGCCACATCGAAGTTAGCAGTCGAACACCGTCTGTGCTCAGTCACCGCGAGGTGTCGCATATGCGTCATAATAAAAGTTCATAATGTAAAATTACTTTTAAAATTTATTTCTTACGTTTAACTTTCCAAAGCCATATCCGATTCAACGTTTTATTTGCATCTCTGTATATGCTTTACAGAAAGAAACATGGTCAAATCTAGCGGATTGTCCAATAATGCGGCAACCACATAATGACATCGCATCTTTTAGGCACTAAGCCTCATCGTTCCATTACTTCTCCAGCGTAATATTTACCGACTGCCTCTTTTTCTTCCTTTTCCTAACTCCACCGTGTTTTGACAGCGCACATTAAGTCAATATGAGCGTCAAGAACTACGGTGAAATAAGTACAGCCACAAAAAGGGTATCCAAAGTGGTCCCTGACGCGATCAGCCACTTGCATGTTTCATTAAATTAAAAACCCATTAACGAGGTAGAGCACGCTTTATAAAGAACGCCGTGGCCTTTCCGCCACATTATCGCCGCGCGCTCCTCGTTTCATGAATATTTCATCACATCCGCGTTCGCTCTAAAAAGAAACAGAAAAAAAAAAACAGGCTGTTTTCGCAAGCATCGCTCGCAGGAAGGCGTGAAACAAGATCATTTGCTGGCTTCTCCACTTCTCTCTCCAAGTACAATGTTGTGCTAGCATGTGACCTCTCTAGCATGCGCAGCCCCTTTGCTATGTAGTCATTCTTGAAAGCACGGAAATCTCGAGCAAGTAATATGAATACTTTGTGAAGGGTTCGCACGTGCCAAAACCACGAAATGATTATGAAAGAAACCTAAATATAGGACTCCGAAAGTATTAACCTGCTTGCGTACTTTAGTGTACTCAAATAGCACAGAATACGCGAACACGAACCTTTGTAGCATTCCCCCTCTGATAAAGAAGACGGGCCTCGGGGGAGCGATTGAGCCCGTCCATCTCGCGTCAGCAGCCGTGCACCATAAACAATGTATTCGTACAACAGTGCCGCCTAGGCCACAAGTAAACGAGATAATGCTGGTTTCATAGATAGGACACGTTCGCCAATGTTTCGAGTTTCAAGCTTGTTTCGACAGAGTCAAAAACAAGTTCTGCGCGAACGCTATATGACTAAAGAATACGAATTACGTGAAAGACCGTATGTTGTGGATGAGTAAGGTGAATGGGTCCGCCGCCCTGGTTAGTGATTATGAAGGTCGTGGGTTCGAACCCAACCGTGGCGGTCGTGTCAACTATGGAGGCACAAGGCCAGATGCCCGCGTATACTGTGCGCTTGAAGTGTGCGTTACAGAGCACCAAGTGGCCGGAACATCCGATGCCTCCAGTACGGCTTGTCTCGTAATCACATCGGGGGTTCAATTCAATTTAATTCAATTTAATGTTTTCAATACCTGCGACATTTTGAATCGGCACGCAGAACCAGGTGAATTACCATTGGTACGTCGAAAGTGAAACAGAATGTCCTAACCGGTTTGGATAGATATCGTCTCGCGCAGACACAAAGTAGCTTCAGTCAGGCACAGGCGTAACCTGAACAAATTGCCACTTTGGGATGCCGCGTGCAGGTAGCGCCTATTCTTTTGCAGGTATAGAACAGCTGAGCTGGAGGGCGGTGCCGGCAGGCATTTTGAGAGTGCAGGGCACGTTAAGTTGATTAAGTGAAGCGGAGGCCGGATATGTTCATTCTGCTTTTATGTGACTTCACAGGGGTTAAAAGCGTTCGCATTTGCTGGCCAGCTCGCTTTGGGAGTCGCATTAGCGCACGTTGCAATGTTCCAACCACGGTTGCGAAATAACGCTGAAACGGTAGCACCCGTGCGTGCGCGCGTTCTTGTCACGTAAAGCAATCACAGGAACTGTCCTTTGTTGGCACCCCATCGTGTACCCCGTACGAACACGTGTAGCATGCAACACTTGGGGAAACGGTCGGGTTCTTTGGAAACTTGGGGAAATCAGCATAACACGAGTCGTATTGTTTAATAACACTCGACGGAGATAGGGCGCTATGCACGGACGTCACTCTGCAAAACGTGAAGAAAGAAATGCCATGGGGATGCATGCAGTCAACAATGTAGCGAGCGGCATTCCACGCATGAAAGCGCGAAAGAACGTGGTCGCTGCCTAAATCAGTCGGCGCTTCCGCCCGAGCTAGTCAAGCAAACGAGATGGGCACATTGTTCCTCGGTTGATCAAAAGCACGTTGTCGCTAGCCATGCTTTGGTCGCGCACAGTAAAGTCCACAAATATTAACAACAGCCTGAGATATGAATACCATGCAGTAATGAATAATGAGAACGACTCAACCAATCTGGGCATGGGACGTGCCCACAACCCTTGATGCATTCGTGGGCCGCTGCCGTGATGAATCTCTCATGTGCTGTGTATTATTGCGACCGCGCAAACTTGATACGGCCTAAACCACATAGGTCCCCCCCCCCCCCCCCCCTCAATTCTTTGAACGCGGTGTGGTCATCGTTTTTTCGCACATATTTCGCGGGTTATCATTTTAAGTGCGACACTACTACAAGCGTTTAACGGTGGTCATGACTGAAGAAAGCACCAGTCACTGAGAGTGAAGAAAAAGTACTACTGGTACAAAGGCCAAATATTCTTTCTTGCCGACTTGTGTTGCAGGAAAGTGCGAACCCAAGCGTAGTGAATCCTTCAATATCGTCTTGCTACCCTGAGAACTGTCTGTTTGAATGCGCGCGTGTCCCTGTAACATACGCAACATGCAGTCTCGTAACAATTCGGCGTATGCTAACCTGCATCAGGGAAGCGGCACAGCGATGACCTTTTTTCCGCAGGGTGTGAAGCTCCCCGTCCAGAACGTCCGACACCGCGCATCACGGGTCACTCGCCCCCACATCCCGCTCAGCGGCGTCACCCCTAACCCGTAACCACGTGAGTTCTGTCGCTCTTCTCCATCAAAAGGAAAAACGGGAGCGCCGCTACGGCCTCCCGGCTATCCCCCTTCCAGAACCTGGTTCTCCCCGCTCCGTTTCCCCTAGAATCCCCACCACGCGCTGGTGGGCCCGCATCCGAGTAAAGAGCGCTGTCTTTCGGGCTTGTGGCGGACTCACCGGATGGTCACTGCTCGACGAGACCGGGGCTGCGCTCCGCCGATGGGGCTCTCGCGCGTGGTGCGCCGCCGACGTCGTGCCGAACGCCAGTCGACACCGGGTCGCGGCGCTGCAAGCCACGCCGCCTCCTGGCAGGGCTGGGGAGAGAGCGAGAGCGCAGTATCTCTTCCAACGCCATCACCATTCGCTCCCTGTCTCGCGATCAATCTGGGGGCCCAAGCTCCGGTCGAGATGGCCAAGTATCCTCAAAAGCTCTCACCCCCTGCAATTTTCGTGAACCCACGGAGCGGAGCTCTTTTCTCGCACGTTCTCGGCCTGCTCAACAAACCGCGCCGGCGTCCAGGAATCGGCTATTGAGCCGGGATTGGCCCGGGACTTCGTGATACACGTTGTAGCAGAAGAATTATGGTTGAATAAAAGAGCTAGGTGAGCCATTCACGTGACAGTCTTGAAGCCTAATTGCAAAAAATTAATAGGGAGAAACATGTGAAAGAAGCCGCGATCACGTGATAGGCAAGCAGATTATTCACGTATCGTCAAGCGCCGCTAAATGATACCGTGTTCAAACAAGCTCGACTGGTTCGCAAACATGGTTATCTTATCCTACGCAAGAGACGCCGCCCGTAAATCATCAAAGGTGGTTGGCTTGCCGACGCTAAAGGAATCGTGTGACTCTTCCTCCTACTTTATTTACGCTCGACGGAAAAAATAAGTGCATAGTTTCAGTTTATAAGGAAACGTCTCTCAGACACTCAAAAGAGGGTCCATTGGGCCAACTGACTTGGTGAGGAGTGAAGAGGTTGGTGAGGAGTGACGCAAGACATTGCGAATTAAATTTAGAGGAGCCGAAGTGCTTTTGGGGGGGTCTCGAATAGAAAAGCCTGATTGTACGCGGATGTACCACAGGGAGAAGAGGGAAAAACAGAAAGCAGGGAGGTTAACCAGAAAGGCGTCCTTTCGGCTACCCTGCACTGGGGGAATGGGAAGGGGGAATAGAAATATGGGAGAGAGAGGAAGAAGGGGAGTAACGAAAGAGACGTTGTAGGATGACTCCATCAGTCAGAGGCGTTTGCTCAAACCCGTCGTCTTCAAGTAGAGCACTTATGTAACAACCCGTAAAGAAGGTTAAGGTGATGAAACGATGAAAACAAATTGCTACTGAAAACAGCCGGAGACACTCAAGAAAGAACAATTAATCCTTGCTGACCACTGATAATCTTACATGGTTTCAATAATTGACCAAGCTAACGGCAAGCACCGCTTTAAGCTCCGATCTTGAGATATGACGCTATGGAAGGTCCCACCTAAATAACGCTTTGAGAGACAGAACTTAGCGCCGCTATGACTGCACCTAATGTGTATTTCTTTTTCAGTGTGGTCGCGCATGTGTTCGTATTTTTGGACGTGAATTTTATCGTCACTGTCGTGCGTTAAAGGCATATTCTTGCTTCCTTAATTCGAAAACTTCGCACACAGTCCAGCTTTTAATGTACACACTTCTTAGTGCGTTAAACGCGTTATATAATGTCCAAGACGTCGAGAAAACGTTATTTTACAAGGGCCCTCACCGTGCTTGTTGAAGACGTTCTGTCAACGTCTTACTCAAGACACCACTGAAGAAGGTTGACCTTTCACCACAATGTGATCATGCTACCACAAGGCATAATTTCGACATAGTATTACAGTATAGGCACTACTTCTTGGCGTGCTTTCTTAACTTGAAAAAGCTTCCTTGAAGACACACTGGGTTGCGAAATACACTTAGAGTTTAGCCTCATTCGTAGTAACAAATGTCTAGAATTCATTGTATTGACTGGCCTGTAAGGCTTAAGAGCGCGTCCAGAATGCGTCGTGGGAAAATGCTATACCGCCTCATTGACGCACGGCGACTGGCTCTGTCGGCGTATTTCAGTTTTCCTTTGTTTCCAAGTCCGCTATAAAATATATTTTTTAGGTCGTTCATTCAGCGGCATTCTTTTTTATGGACTCACTGAGCAGAAGGCATGACGAGCAACGATTTCTACGCACAGACCAGAATGTTCAGTTTATCTGTTGCCAAAGTTACATAACACACTCTTATGGCTACCGTATTGTTTTCTAAAATGTGTTTATATTTAGAAACGAATGTACGTTTTCTTCTATTTGTATCTCATTTCATCTGAATCTCTAAGTAGGTACAGTGGTCGTTCATTCGTATGTTTATAAACATAGATGACAGGGATGGTCAGTCATGCGCGACCCTACAGAGTGGTAGAAACCCCGGATGCGTTTCTTAATATCCGACCTGAGCCACTTTCAGACACATTTTCAGCCCGTAAAGGCTAAGCAGACGAGCAAACAAAGGAATCAACCGCGGGAGCGGTGCCGTAGCATTCAAGCACGATATCACGGCCTTTACAGCAGCACGGCTAGCTTGAACGAGCGGCCAAGGACTGCTTGCAGCATGAAACATTGAAACAAGCTTTTTTTTTTTTTACGCATGTATGCACGTCGACTGTTCTTTCGTATTCCTCTAAAAAAAAAGAAAGACGACTGTTCGACTGCAAGAAGACGAAAAACAGCGCAGGACAGAGGACGCGGGAGGGCACAGACACGGGCGCTGGCTAACAACCATATGTGGTTATTGCAACACTCGTCGTGCATAAGTACGCCGCCACTATCAATACGAAATGAACAAAATCAGCATGCGCAGAATCCAACTGCATATTTTCAATTTAGCAACTCAGGTACGATATCTCCTTCGAAAGAAGGGAAATGGAGGGTAGGCTAACACATGCTTCTCCACTACTATGGATGTGATAGGCTTATGAGACAAGACGAGCGCGTTCATCCCGGTACTTGGACAAGAAAATCACATTTTTGAAAGATGGCTCGCAGCCGCAATCATTACCATGTATTGATAGTTGGCTATCAGTGGCCTTCTCTTTAACTTTGTTCGCGTGCTCACCCATGCGTACATTAACACAACGGCCGGTTTCCACAATATAAAAACTGCCACAAGACAGGGGGATCTTGTACACAACAGAGTCGCAACACTTTTTTAGAAAAGGCTGCCTATGCTAGGCTGCCTATACTGTTCGACCTTCTTATCTCGGGCCGTTAACCAGTCGAGAGATAAAACCCGTCATGGATTCTTCCGGTCGTTTCGGTTCCAGGACACACGGGTGTTTTCAGCAGTGCCTTGGGAGACAGTAACTTCACTTTGTGTCTACATGCACATTGCAGCTACCCAAGCGTTTGCAGGACCTTGCAGATGCCCTAACCTTACATATATAGTATCTCAATTTGTTTGCCTGTGTACACCTTTCGTTTCTGCTCGAAGGTTTTCTTAATGAGACCGGACAGTTCGCGACATAGCAAGGTGCACCCCCCCCCCCCCCCACCCCCGGGGTTCGCAAAATAATAAGATCACTCTGTCCTTATTTCTTCCACCTTTATTCCAGTCTTTCTTTAAATGTTAGTGTTGTCTGCTTCCTAAAATAATCGCCTAGCATCACCGAGCATGGAGACACCACAGAATATACCCTGCCTAAAACATCTACCTTGTCGTTAGCCATGTGGTTTGAACTAGTACGCGAGTGATTAAAGTTAATGTTTTGGAGGAGATCGAAGCTCTCCAGCGCTTAATCATCTTTCCTGTGTGCTTGATATGCTGCTAGTTAAAAGAAAATAAACAAAACAGGGAAAGCTCGGCCTGAACTGTGGTCTACTATATAGTAGACACAATCGCCAGTAATGTCCGCCGAACAACGTGTAGAGGTATGTGCTTAATGCTCTACTCTGATGGGACCCAACTCCCACTGCAGATCGCCTTGTAGGAACGGCTATTAGTGCAGTGTACGTGTTTGTGTGTTGCCTACGCGGCCGTGGTACGTTCCAGTGGTTCAGTCTGTGCTCAAAATGAAGGCTAGCGATGATCATGGGCCGTATCCATAAAGGTTTTAATTCATGAATGTTCTTTGTTTTCTTGCCATTGGCCAGCCGAATACACTGCAGGTTCACCGGCTTCAGGGTCGGCTAAAATTTTCTCTCAACAATATTAGCTCAAGTCTGTTATGTAAATATACAAACGCTTGTCTTTAGACTGATTGCGCTGTTGTTGCTGTTGTTGCTTCGATGCTTGATTTCAGAAAACTGCAGTGCACACGTTGCAGCGGTGATTCGCGTCTTGTTGCTGACTATAGTATTTTCACTATGGAAAATCCATGAAAGGCCACACTGTGTAATGAAGCTGTGCCGGTCTGGTTCTGTCTGAAACAAATTTTTAGTAAATGTAACAATTTTACAAGAATGATACCTTTCTTAGCTTCTAGCTTGCCAATCTTCCGAAACTGTAATATGTGAAACCAAGTCGTTTACGTGCTTATTTTAGATATGTTTCTATTTTCTTATCACGTACTAATTTATAGTAACGGAAAGCATAGTTACCACAATTTTCATTCTCAGAATATTGTAGGCATTCATTCGGACTTCATCTCTACACCTGTACAAAAACATCATCAGTCATTGGCTCGTGTGTCTTCTGCGTCGGCGTCATCTTGGCTTCGCCGAATAAAGCGTTGCCGGAACCGTAGCATTTCAAGGGGTGGAAGCGCCTTAAGATCCCTTCGACCTCACTCCATTTCAAGTTCTCTCCTGGAGCTACGCTCAGGAAGCCGCTTACGGCAGCAGCCCACGATGTCGCAAGACGAGCCCGCAGCGTCCTCCCGCTCGGCCCAGTATATTTAGAAACATTGCATAAGCTTTTTTAAACGGGCATACTTTGTGTTCTCTCACTACAGATGATTTTTTCCACTTAAAAACAATCTTTTTTGCAATGAAGAAACCATTGAACAATGATCTTAAACTGGCAAGATGGTCCATGATTAATACACATGGAATAATAAATGAAAAGCTAGGGCTTCTCGACCTTTCATATTTATACGAATGTTCCTTTTTATGGGGACATGCAAAAGACGAGCAGATTTAAGGGAATGTTTCTTTTTACGGGTACCTACAAAAAATAAGCTTATTATTAAAACTGTGGCTGTATTATCCTGAGTAATTTACCGTGAAATGTCCACTTCACTTTTCTTTTTCAGATCACTCATTCATAGCGCGGTGTTTAAAAGATTAATATCCGGGAGGCAAAAGACTTCGCGCGAATCATATGTGTTTAGAACATCGTATTGATGACAACTGCACTTGTTTTAGTTTGTGGGCGGGTAGCGCCTTTATCACTTACTTGTGAAGCACAGGCTGTGCTTATCTTGCATGCTACTTCGGGAATGCTCTCAACCATTCTAAGATCTCTGCATGCGCGACACGCACATTTGAGTGCCTTCTAGAACAGATGCAATAGTACCAGGATGCGTTGAGACGAGTATAGCTTTACTAGAATGCCGCTTTACTAGAAAGTGTAAGAGCCAACACATTTCACCGCTGGTCGGTTTTATCGTCAACCGACGGCTCTCCACGCTGCTGTCATTCCGCTGAGCGATTCACTTTTCTTCGCTGGGTATAGTTTCGACCAATAAACAGTTCGACTACCGACGCCGTGATTTCTTCTGTGTCCTTGGTTGTCACGACCACCTGACGGTTATGATAAGCGCTTTATGTTCTGCAGATAATTACCCAGTGTTCAGCGTTTTCTTATGTATTATAGGTCGTTACGACTACTTGGTTCCACATATATAGCGCCGCCATCGTTTAACTGATTTGAACTACTGTGTAGTACTTTGTGTCTCATGAAATATCGGCCTGCGTTGTGTTTAACATCTGTCATACTGCGGGCTACGCATTCTGATATATAGTTTGAGTTGTTCTGGTTCAGTTTGCTGCGAGAACATTCATATGCACGAATATCTCATATTAATCATTCGCAAAAAAAAAAAGACAAGAAAGCAGGAACATTACGTTGAGACTGTTGCGTAAAAATGAAAAAAAGAAGAAAATGTTGTTATACAACTCATCCGAAATGGCGTGACTTGGCCCAAGGGCTAGGGCGCGACACCGATAAATCGCACCAGACACGACCACCACTGTCCAGTGTTTCGCGACTAGTCACGTGACCATTTCCCAGTGTTATATCGGTGCGCCTCTTGCTGTTAGGTGGTCACTTCGATCCGACCTGTGATGTTTGTAAAAGAAATGCGAATGAGGTTCGTGTGGCCGAGTAGCGGAACGCGGCTGAAGCTTCAGTTACCATGAGGCCATGGCTCGCCACCATCGACCGAGCCATACCACCGAGAGAGCTGTAAAAAAAAAAAAAACACCGGCAGATGCCACGATCGAAAGATTGATGGATGCGATATTGCGGCCGGAGGCGGTATCCCTTACTCTCTAAAGAAAAAACGGCAGCTCCACCATGCTCTACAAGGCACAGCATAGAAAGGGAATCTCCCGTTGCTAGTTTCTTGGTAGGGGAAGGAAATAAAGAAATACTTGTGGTTCAAGCAGTTTCCGACCTTAACTGTTCGAATGCAGTGGTGTCCGCAGCCGTAGTAGTTTGTATACTGGAAGCTAGTTTGCCACCTTTCAGCAGGGGTCTGCGTTTCAAATCAACGCTTCGCAAACAAGAAAAAAACCATGTAAATGCGAAACATTTCTTAGCGAACTTCGGCGACTTTGAGCGTATCTATCTATCTATCTATCTATCTATCTATCTATCTATCTATCTATCTATCTATCTATCTATCTATCTATCTATCTATCTATCTATCTATCTATCTTGCCGCCTACGACTTTCTGCTCTCCTGACCGTTACGTTAGAGGGATGTATACGAAAATTGGTATGGCACAACATGGCTGCATGGCGAACACAAATGACAGGTCATAACATGAAAATCATGATATCCATGTCATGAGGGGCATGATTTACATGACACGGTCTTAGTGCTCTCCTGGCCTTTTCGTTAACGGGATGTATCCGAAAATTGGTATGCCACAACATGACCGCATGACGAACATAAATGACAGTTCATAGCATGAAAATCATGACATGCGGGTCATGAGCGGCATGGTTTACTCGCCCCTGTCTTGGTGTTCTTGCGGTCGTTTCGTTAACTTTATATGTACCAAAATCGGTATAGCGAGACAACAATGCAAATCCGGTTTACGTTCCTGATGCGTGCTTCGCATTTCCTTGATTTCCACTGCACGTGGGATCTGCCAATTTTCCTACTGTGTCTTTTTCTACGTCTGAAAATTTTGCATCATCCCTATTACTCAGCAAGAACCATCTTTGCTTCGGTTGTTTTGTTTTAGGGGCGAAGCTCCTTATGCCGTGGGTCTGTCCATCCTCCGTTTGTAGTAGCCACCTCTAGTTCGTGAAGGGCTCACTAGATGGCGTGATGGCGCTGCGGTGCTCGCTTCATTCAGATGCATGGGAACGCGTAGTATGAGAGTCTGTCTGTCTGTCCGTCCGCCTGTGCGCCTGTCCGTCTGTCTGTCTGTCTTTCTGTCTGTCTGTCTGTCTGTCTGTCTGTCCGAGCGCTGCGGTGCTGCTTAGCTATTACGTGAATTGATCAATAGATGGCGCGGAGGCGGTCGCTGCGTTCTCTAGTGTGATAGGAGAGCGCTAGATGGCGACACACAGTGTTTGTCACGTCTTTGATGATGTACTGGGCAAGATTCACGGAAGATTCACGGTTTTTATTGATGAACCTCCGGAGCTTCGCCCACTCATCAGCATTCACTCCGTGGATATGCGCGGATTTTTTTTATTTTTTCCCTTGGTCTGTAAATCTATTGTTCATTCTGATGATGTGGAGTCACTCCCTGGCTGCATTACCAACGGGTTGTCAAATGTCACAGGGAGTATAGGTACCTTATGTGCTAGCCCCATTTATTGATTATTAGGTGAACAAGAGGTCCTTAGTGGTCCTAAAATGCCTTATCTATTTCCTTTTTAAAAAAAAATACGAGAGGCAGACAGACAACTTTACTTAAAAGTACGCCAAATTTCTACTGTATTTCAACACAGTGCTAACTTAGCTTGATGAGATTTCGTTGAACTTCTGGCTATCGACAGAAAAAGACGTGATCATAACTTTTGCGACCGGAAATTTCGTGGTTATTTGTGAAGAAAGGATTTGAAGGATGAAAAGGGCGGAAGATGCCTCAGGTATGAGTTTTCGGATAAATAGTGTGAACTGCTTCGCTATGCTGCAAGCGTTTTTTACATGGAAAGGACGCATGCAGTTTTGTTAAACATTTATTTGCTGCTATGTGTAATGTGCAGCGAGTACACTTTAAAACATTATATGGGCGAACAGAAGAAGGAACAGTGCTGCCACATGGTCGGGTGTTTGTAAGAAGCAGCCTTAGTTGATACCATGGCATTCCTATTGTAATAATATCGTTTCTGTGTACTCGTTTCCAACTGCTGTTGAGTATGACTACTTTAAATGTTTCCCATAGCTAGTTTACACCGCTTTTAGTACGGTTCGACTACACCGCGTAGTCGACGCGTACGACCGCACACAGTCATGTAACTCCCGCTAAACGCCCTGTGCGGTTTCACCTTGCACTCGAACGCGGGGAAATTGAGTAAACCGTTGCACATCATTTACTTATTCCTTATAAATGAGTGCACCCTTTGTTTGTTTGGTGACAAAGCAATGACCCAAACTGGCAAGCATATTAAACAGCGAAAAGCGGGCTTCTCCACCCATGCTCTCTTATAGCGGAGAACAGCGCTTTATAAGTACCTGAAACATGCGCATGCGTACTCTCAGAATCTTTCTTGTTTTATTTCAAAATTATGTAATCTATGCATTTACATGCACTTGATGGCAATACACGGCCTTGCATTATTAGTATTTTGCGCTAGTGACGCAAATTGCTCACATGCATATTTGCATACCACTATTATAAGTGCATATTGCAAAACTTGATCCTCCTTTTCCGAATGCTTCGCTGGAAACTTACTTCTGATTCGTCCTTTCTAGGCGTGTGTTAATGAATTGGTAAGCGTCGCATACAATAAGCAGGCTTCTGCTCCGTGACGATAGCCCATGCCACAGGTCAAACTAATCTCCCCGTCGTACTACTTAGTGATGTCGAAAATAGTTCTTTATGCGTCTTTTTTCCGGCACTGTAGCTATAATAACACTGCATAATGTTTCATCGTACGTTAGGCCATTGCCACATGGGTTTGGAAGGGCCCCGCCACGGTGGTCTAGTGGCTATGGTACTCGGCTGCTGATCCGAGGGTCGCGGGATCGAATCCTGGCTGCGGCGGCTGCATTTCGATGGAGGCGAAATGTTGAGGCCCGTGTGCTGTGCGATGTCAGTGCACGTAAAAGAACCCCAGGTGGTCAAAATTTCCGGAGCCCTCCACTACGGCGTCTCTCATAATCAGAACTGGTTTTGGGACGTTAAACCCCACATAACAACAACAACAACATGGGTTTGGAAAGGCGATTCAAATCGACTATAATTTTTGAGCGATATTTAGAGAAATTCGCGAGCAGATGAAAGTATTCGCCTTTCCTTTCCAGTTTCTCAGTGAACACTATAGTGTTAACTGGGGTTCCCGTCATTGTCAAGAATGCAGTGGTGTCCGCAGCCGTAGAAAAGCGGTTACTCGAGATGGGCACACAGCAAACGACACTTACGTCAGGGATCCGCGCACACCGAGCAACTAACGGGCTAATATTGGGCTCCGAACGAGGCTGAGCTGTACGGCGTCAGCTTCAGCGGCCTGCCTCGGACTGACACTCTTGCCACGGCGTTGTGCCCTGTAATACAAGTATCGACTACAGAGTTTGTTCTGAGTGAAAGAAAGAACGAAAAACCAGGCGTGTCTTTAATCTTCCCTGAAGTGACGCCTTTCGGTTACGTCTAAACGCAAATACCTGCTTGAATCCCTGGAGGAAAATTTCATTCTCTACCGTAGCCACTCAAATCGGAACATGGAAAGACACATAGAAAAAGTGCATGTAGAAAGAGATGCGCAAGAAGAAGCGCTTCTAGAAACTTGCCGTTGTCTCTGTTTCTGCACCTTCTTTGCTTTGCTTTGCTTAGCGCAAGGTTTTACGATGAATCGGTTACTACTAGGCAGCTTAACAGTTCGACTTCATTTAATCTCTCGAGAAGGTCGCTCCAGAGGAAACGGGTGAGCTACGTTATAGTCACTTCTATGTTGTTCTCCTCTAAGTCCCGTCTACTGATTACTCCAGAGCGCCTACTACTACGGTTACTACTAGGCAGCTTAACAGTTCGACTTCATTTAATCTGTCGAGAAGGTCGCTCCAGAAGAAAAGGGTGACCTGCGTTATAGACACTTCTCTGTTGTTCTCCTCTAAATCCCGTCTACTGATTCCTCCAGAAGGTCTACTTTTCGGCTCTCACCCCTTCCCCCTCCTACACCCCGCTAAGCATCACCGCGAGAGTGTAAGCAGCTTGCGTAGGGCTGTTACAGCTGGGTAAGCATAATAATTTTCTTTTATTTTTTCGCTTTCTTTATGTATGTAGGGGGTAGATCGAGCACCAGGCATGCTTTGCAACATCGAATATACAATGGCATACTGCTTTTCTTCTACTGCTATTGAGGCACGGAGTATGCTTCCAAACGATAAGGTGACGTTATTGCTAATTAATTCATGTGATTAATTCATGTACATTTACGTACTTTATAATAATGATCGTTCTGAGCTATGGCTACTCCTGTTGGTACTGATATGTTCCTTGTTAACAGGTTGTACTGGAGTTTTTGTATACTAGAACGAATGCCAGACATTCAGTGCATGTCTACATTACAGACTCTACAGCGTGTACCTCTTTCTAATGACTCTCCACAGGGGGCTGGCAGTATTTCTAAAGAAATAAAAATAACAATTGTTTCTCCCAAGTAACAGAACCACGCGTCTTGTATCATTCTTAATGAATGGTCATTCACAAGAAACTTGCCCATAAATTATTGTGTGCCTTCATATATCGTCTTCATTTACCAAATACGGCTTCTTCTCACTCTGTTGGTTTTGTGTAGAAAACATCACCTGAGATTGTGAAATGAGTATAAGGAATAAAAAAATGTGTCACCGGAATAAAAAATGTGTCACAAAACAAACGTCTCTGGGAAGGTGCCAATGACATTTCTCCTAATTATTTCGATATAAAACTTGGGTCCACAAGAAGAACGGGAACGTTGACACAGACCACGTTCAGCGGAGAAAGTTAACCACTTTCCCCATGGAGAGAGGATGTGTGCATGGAGGTATCCCTATGAAGAAAGAAAAAGATAGACCAAGACGCAGGAAGCAGTTCCTCGTCTTCATGAAGGAGTGCACTTTCATTCGATGCGGAGAGTTCTGATCGTAAGAAGAAAGAGAAAGAACTCCGCTTTCTTTGTAGTCGTTAGGATTTCATGAAGAAAAAAAGACGGCGCTTTTCCAAATATCCGACCACTAAAGCGTGAGCTGGCGGAATCACGAAGTGTAGTGTAGCCATGCGTGACCGTACAAGCTTTCTACGGTAAAATTTCATCTGAGCTCGCACAAGGACTTCCTAAGGGACTCGCGTCAGCGAACTGAGATCATTGAACATTGCGGCGTTTGTGCCCTTGTTTCGATTACATTTTTATTCTGCTCTGAGAGACGAGACAGCGTTTCCCGGGCCCCGAGAAATCGACCGTCTCTAGATTAAGTTACCAGCTTTCTCTATACCAAACCGTTCGGCTTGTATTGGCACGCTATTACTTGCTGGCATCTCCATTCGAGCATGTGATAGTAAAGTGCTTCTGCTTGTAAACCAGAATTTTCACTAAATACAAAAATATTTTCTTGCGAACAACCTTTGTTACGTGTGCTCTGAAGGTATTTGTTACCACAGGGTGGCCTCTCAGCGAAACTCTTGTTTCTTCGTGTTATCGTATTTCTCGATCGGAGTATGCGTTGCATAGCCTTCATCGGCCTAGTCGTTGCGTTAAAACCACCTGCTCCCAGAACAGTGGAACCTCTGGCGCCCTCTATGAAGTGGCCGAAAAGAACGTACTCATTGGAGTTCAAAATATAGTTACTGGTGGGACGGTGACCTCCCATCGAAGGTCAGAGCAATGACGTGCTCGCTTGGAAGATGTCAGCATATCTGAACCATGTGAATGGTCTAGATCTTCTACCACCGTGCCTAGGACTTTCGCGGTGGAACAAATACGCAGAATCAGGAAAGGAAGAAATAAAGGACGAAAGAAGGAGAGAATGAGGGAAATGAAGTATGAAAGAGAGAAAGAAGGAGAGAAATAAAGAAGAAATGGAGCAAAGAAACCAAAAGATCAGAATGACCATACAGAAACGTTGCGTTCCGTACTTCAATAATTCGATATGTTCCTAGACCGCTAGACGAAATAGTATACTACTAGCTTTCCTTTTTTTTATTCCATTACTCGAGCGGTCTTCTAGAATACACCTGATTCGATATTTGCTTTTTCGACGGCTCCATTCTTTTTATCTATGCTTCCTGTCAATGGAGAATTTCAATTTGCGCGTAGGTTTCCTTACGTTTATCGATTGCGGTCTACGGCAGGCGTCTACGGTAGAAGCATAATTGCTGCTGTGGTTTGCTAATCTGCAACACAATTGATCTTCGCTTTAGTTGCGTGTTATCGCCGAAATGAAATAATGAAAGTAATGGGAGTTATTATCCCAAGGCTAATGCCTTACACTATACAGTCAAGCAAAGCGTCCAGGCCGCAGTAATATTAGCTTTGGCCATCTCTGGTTAGCTCTGCATCGTGAGCTGTCACTGCCAGCACTGCTTGTCCCATAAACTGGTATACGAAAGCGTAATGATGTCTACGCACAAAATAAAACTCTAATGTCATCTAGTAGTGTGGCTAAAAGTAATCAAGCTTAAAGTCTTTGACTATGTGACTGCACTGTCGACTAGAAGGAAATTAGCGCTTCTTGTTAACAGAAACATGTGAGAGAGAACTTAGTTTTATAAGGCGATACTAATACCGTTACGAAGATTCGTACTTCTTTACAGTCTCCTGACCTAAAGCCCAATCATCCATGGTATCTTAGTGGATAGAGTACCAGCTTACAAAGTTTGAGGTCTCGGGATCTGTTGCCGGTCGCGGCGGCTGCAACCAAAAAAAAAAAAAAGGAAAAGGCCGTGGCATCCCTGCATTAATCCTGGCAAATTGACATCTCCTGTCTTCTTTGTCCTTAGATTAGGCTGCTCACCAAACAACGACAGCCAAAACCAAGACAAAGACCTCCACTGACGCCTGCCTCACAACTGTATAGCGGTACGGCGCGTGAAATTTTGTTGATTGTTATCAATTTCCTTTATACCGCGTGCCGCTTTCTCTCGCAAGAAAACCTTCTTGGAGCCCCGCCATGGTGGTCTAGTGGCTAAGGTACTCGGCTGCTGATCCGAGGGTCGCGGGATCGAACCCCGGCTGCGGCGGCTGCATTTCGATGGAGGCGAAATGTTGAGGCCCGCGTGCTGTGCGATGTCAGTGCACGTTACAGAACCCCAGGTGGTCGAAATTTCCGGAGCCCTCCACTACGGCGTCTGTCATAATTAGATTGTGGTTTATTTATGACGGTAAACCCCAGTGATCAGTCAATACTGCGCGAGTAAAAAGGAAGCAAGGAACAGAGACAGGAAAGAGTCCAGATTTTCGACTGTTTATTTCACGAGGCCGATATGCACCTGCGTCACGCCTGCGCCACGCAAGCGCGTAGAACTTCGGTAACAGCGCTAATCTCAAGTGCCGACATGACCAAACAAAACGATAAGAGAAACTCGTGTATACCAAAGGGAAACCCGGTTGACTTGTTGATAGATTGGTTGATTTACTGATTGATTGATATGACTTCGTGAAGCAGGCCTCTTCTACTAGTCTGAAAAAGACGATGATAATGAGTTTGACAAGCCGCTACCAAGGTGTATCAGACTTCCATCTAACAGAAATCTAGAAGGTGGCCCCACCAAAAGAATCTAAAACTTCACATTGTGGGAACTGGAAAAGTGATCGTCATAACAGAGGTATACAACAGCAACAACAGTAAGGAATGACTCGGGGCCTATAACACCACAACAAAAATATAACTACATGTTATCAGAACACTGCGAAGAACTGAAGCCAACCATGAATAATAACAACGAAAGTGAAGGATCACGAAAAGGGGCGTAAAACCGCAAGTAATAAAAGAAATGCTCGAACACCGAAACATTGCTCTCGTTTTCTCTATTCTGCAATATTGGGTAGAACTTACAAGGTTAATTTCCCTATCGCAATTAATAAGCTTCTCCGCTTTTTCTCGCGGCACGAACAATCTCTAGACGAGAGCAACTATCCGTTGTTCGAGATTCCCAGCCAGCTCTGCGTGATCGTGAAGAGTAGTTTCATGACTCTACGTAGAGAAACTGAGTGATGATAGCTTTCAGCATTTCAAGGACGATTTTATAAAATTGTAGCTTGCGCGTATCCAGACTCTTCAGAGGGCTGTTCAGCTCAAACTGATTGATTTAAGCGAGTCTTCAGGGCTGTCAAAATTATGGCTTGCATGTTATTTGGGAATTTTGGAGACTGGACACGTTCAAAAAGCTCGATTGCTTAACTTTTGCATTTGGCTGTGTCGAGGACTTCAAGGTTAAGGGCTCCTACGCTCACAACTTCTTACAATCATGAATAGTTGTCGAAACGTTTGCTGCAGTGGATAGAAATTCTAAATTGCCAAGAAGTCCGAGGGTGGACAGTTTAGGGGAGGAAATCGGCAATTTGAAAAATGTTTTGGTAAGTAGCGCCGACACTTTGCGAGCTGGCGATTTGCTTATATGTACGACCTCTCAGAAAACCCTAGAAACAATATGAATCTCGAGAAGTGGGCCATTGCGAGCATTTTTCAACATTTCTTAAGTGCGCCGCAGGCCATCTTCTGAGAACTGGCCCTCATGCATCAATTTGACCACTTGCGTTTCTTAGGAGACGTTAGCACAAGCTTTAAGGCCATTTAAACTGCCTTTCAAATAAGCATTTAACTCTTCCATGGCAATCGTCTGTAGCGCTTTAATGTTTCTTTCCTTGCCCGAAGCTCTTCATTTGGTATTGGAGCATTTGCTAACGAAGCATATTCACTTAATTACATCTTGATATCCGCAGTCCTTTCTTAACAGATCAATGACGAGTGATAAAGGTCATTAACACAAGCCCTTCGTTGATCGTGTATGTTATGTGCTGACATTCGAAGTTTAATGAAACTATAGGTTTCGAAGTTCCCTTTAAGAGGTTCAACGCTATTAAGCCTTGCAAACGCCCCTGAGAATTGATCGAATCGAAAATCGGACATCAATGTTTACTCATGTTTCTTCTCGCGAGAAATCACTACTGGTGGGCAATTCACAACGAAGGAATTTGTTCCTGGGAACGTCTGATGCAGCAGATGCCGTGTTTACCCTAATCTCTTCGAGGAGTAACCTGATATTTTTTTTTTGTTTTCATTGTTCTTATGGAAGCAGTGTCCAGGAGGCATCGCTCATTAAAAGTACGAATCAGCTGGCTCTCACCACAGCCAACAATTTATGCTGCAATACTGCTCTAGTGTATGTAGAACTTGCATGTTAATGGCAGACGAATGATAAGGTAGCAGTGTCATTAATATGACTGCGAATTTGTACTAATAAAGCAATATAAGTGCAGCAGCGTTAATTTGTAGCGATGACATAAGGAGAGACACTTTTCATATCTTAAAGTCGCCAAAGTCAAAATAATCCTCACGCAAGCGCCTTGAAATCAGCAGTGCGTTAGTTGCGTAATGCTTCCGAAAAAATTGGGAGTGCGTTTTCTGGAAACTGCTTACTGGTATTATACTGTACCTTGAGAGGATATGCACCTTGCGCGCGCATTTTGAAAAGTACGTTTGTATGCCTGCTGTCCCGATGAATGAAGCGGCGAGTGAGTGACAATTGTGTGCAGTTTCCTGATTTTTTTATGGTGCTACACCTAATACTGATGCATAATATGCACAACCCAGGCTAGCAGCTTTTACTAGTAAAGCAATGAAAAATGTATCGAAAATAAATTAAAAGGGGACGAATCCACAGTGGTATCCTATGTGTCTATTCTAGATATACTGGGTAATAGTTGGCCTCCGAGATATTCAAGCTTATGAAAGCATAAGTTCATCTTCCCGCATTCCGAGGAAATTTCTTGGTTTTCAACCGCCTACTAGAACGTGCACCAATATAGCGAAAGCCTTTTGCATAACTATTCAGAAAGCGTTATCATATTCAATATTGCCAAAATATCCTTGTTATATTTTGCTGAATGATTTTTTCAACTCTCCGACAATTCTTATGCATACGGCGATAGTATTACTTATAAATTGTGGTTCCTAGGCTAATTGGGAAAAATAACAAATGCAATGGCTTTCTATACTACGCGGTGCAGGTTTTAGTAAACAATCCTGTACTGTTTTACTTTGTCTCTTTTGAAAGAAAAAGCGACCGTGCTTTTCAAAGACAAAATTTCTCGCAATTCCTTTATGCTCCTTTTATAAAACGACGCAATTCCTGTGGGTTTGTTGTGCAATCGCTTCCCCCGTCTGTTTACCCGAACCCATCTCGTGGCATCCCTGCCTTAATCCAGGCAAATTGACATCTCCTGTCTTCTTTGTCCTTCTACAACAAAAGCCGATAAAACTAAAAGGACTCCTTGACACGGACTGTCAAGACCACATATGAAAGACACCAAATTAGGCTGCTGCTGCCACTTGCTCTATTGCCCGCCCTCATTCAGCAAAACGTGCACTCTAAGAAACAAGATGTCTATCTAGCGCTTTATACATACCGCGTCCCTATTATTCATACAGCGTCGGGAGAGCCAAAAGGGGAAAAGAGAGATCCGAGGACCGTGGCAAGGGGCCAGGGGGAAACTATTCTTTTTCTTGCGACAGACGTCAAGGCCCGCGAATGTCAACCCCCAACCCCTTCGTGCCTCCTCCCTTCTTTCCCCAACTTTGTGTCCCTCTACGCCTTTCTTGACGTCAGGAAGAAAAAGCGCGATGGGCTCTGACCTTCCTCAGCGGGGGCCCTAGGCGCGACCCGTCGCCCGGGGAGCTTCTACCACAGCGCTTGCAAGCATATGGATCATGCAACAGGTGCGAGTCACGCCCTCGGTCGCTGGCTATCGGTGCGGCAGATCCCGGTCAAGCCGCGGAGTGGCACCCTTTTTTTTTCCTGCTAAGCCCGGGGTTAGTAACCTTCATCACTCCCTGCTCCCTCCATTTGAATCCCTCCTGCTTTTCTTTCCCTCTCTCTCTACCCCTTGCACGAAACGACATCGCAAGACGTTTCACGTGATTAAGGTCAGAACACTAGCGACCTCCAACGAGGGCCGGCAGAATATTCCCTTCGCTTCCCTAATCCTCTCTCCACAATCCAACCCGGTCCGTCTAGAAACGCGGTGTCGGTCATCCACACAATATCGTTCGTGCCATCATTCATCGTTGTGCGGCGACGGCGGAGACGAGCGAAAGCCTATATAAAAAGCACACGCGCTAAAGAAAGGAAAACACCGGCTACTATATGGGTCCTCGGCGTACACTCGGCGCACGTGTTCAGGCGCTAAACCAACGGACTGCCACCACCGCGCCGCTTATGGTAGACGTCACTGCGATGGAGAAAGGCAGACAAGCATCGAGCTGCGCCGGTTCGTCGTAACGCGCTCGTACCGGAAGGACTAACAAAGGAAATTGAAAGTAGCGACCCGCTCAAGCTTGTTCCCGTCTCCTCTTTCTTGTTTTACATTCTTTTCCTTCTATGTCCTGCTTTTTAGCGGCGCGGAGTCGGTGAGGATGAAAGGGAAGCCAGTGCTATCGATCGATAGAAAGAAGAGAGAGGGAAAGTCAGGGCAAAAAGCAAGAGAGCGCTCGCAAGAAGCTAAATCAGCGAGGTTGTCGGCGCCGGACCCTTCAAGAACATTCCCTGCTGCTGCTGCTGCCTTCTGCGCTACTCCGTGCGCTCTTCTAGCCGCGCTCCTCTCCCTCTTCAATCCTCCTCATCCTCTTCTTCATCCTCAATCTCCTCCCTTCCTCTCTCTTTCTTGCTTTTTTTGTGATGTCAGAAGTACAAGCCACCGGCATCACTCCTTTCTACAGCGTCGGCCCTTTTTTTTCCTGTTTTTTTTTTTCCTTTTCATCTCATTCGATGATCGCAAGTTCACGCCGGCTGTTGCCAGCGCAGCCTGGGCTCTTATCGTTTTCTCCCGTAGTATTTCCCCCGCCTTGAGTGCATTGCTTCGGCAAACGAGCACTGCACGCTACAGCGCTGACTCGTACCGCGAGGTGCGCTTACCCGCGCAGCACAACTGCACACGAGAGAGCGCGGTCTCCAGGAGGGAGCAGCTCCTTAAAATACCGTTTATGCGGACGTCTTCTATTTTTCGAGCGGTAATATAGGGAAGGGGAAGGAAGTATGACGGAGTCTCTTGCTGCCATTTCGGCGGCGTCCTCTTTCTCCTATCTCTTTTTTTTTCTCTGAAAGCACGCGCTCGTTCCCTCGGAAAGACTTATGCCAAATGCTGATGCGTGTCTGTAAGGCCTTCCTATTGAGTCTTTTTTTTTTATTTCTTGCTATCTGTATAACCTCTGGAGGCTCAGTTGCGGGCATGCAAGACGCGAAACAGCTGCGTCAGAATATAGCGTTTGGTTTAGATTTCCTGACACCGTAAACAAATTCCAGTTCTGGCTGGAAGGGAAGGTCACGGACCATGCAAGCCGAATTAAACCGGCACCACCACGCACAAGACGCATTTAAAGCCATATCAAGGGCGGATGAATCCTTTTAATATTTATCAAGGATGATGTCCTCTACAGATACAAAGTGGCGCAGCTCGTGGGGATGTGACGAACATCGGTCACATCTGCACAAGTTGTGTGTCACAATTTCTGTATATTCTTTCTTTTTAGCCCCTGTGCTCTGCTGCAGTCGATAGTCGGCGTTCGTGTTGGCCACTTCTTCCGCTTGTGTGCTTGTTTGACGGGCCTATTCTTTTCGCTATGGATCCTTACCAACTCGCTCACCTTTCCTTCCTTTTGTCCTTTACTGATGCCCTGCAAACTGAGGCCTTCTTGCTTATGCGGATCCGGCATTGTTAGTGCAGCAAGTTCCATTATACGTATCTGCGGGCTCGTCAGAGGTAGGGAACTATCAACATTGCGGACATCTTTCATGTGGTCATCATCATCATCATCATCAGCCTGTCTATGCCCACTGCAGGGCAAAGGCCTCTCCCATGGATCTCCAATTATCCCTGTCCTGTGCTAACTGGGCCCAATTTATCCCCGCAAACTTCCTGATCTCATCTGCCCACCTAACTTTCTGCCGCCCCCTGCTACGCTTGCTTTCTCTAGGAATCCACTCTGTTACCCTTGGTAATAGCATACAAATGTGGTAATAGCATGTGGTAATAGCATACCATGTGGTAATAGCATACAAATAGCGCAGCGCTTCGGATAGGGCATGCAAGAGAGCACGGCACGGACAAGCGCTGATTTCACCTTACTTTCTATTGTAGACGATACGTTGCAAAGACGAACAAAACAGGAAATCAAATTTATAGGGGAAAATCGCGACACGTGCTCCAATAGACATATGGCACCTAGTTCTGCGGCAAATAGAGCGATGGGCTTGCCGACGCATGGCATGCCTTCATAAGTTGCCGTAATGTCATAGATGATTTCCGTATCCCGGTATCAGGTACCGGGCTCTTTCACTCCTTACAGTACAGAAAGAACCAGGCCAAAGTGTAACACTGCTAAATTGTAAACGTGTGGGTCGAAGCATCTCTATTACATCAAGGTCTCCTGAAAAGTTAGCTCATTGTGAGGCCTCTATTATTAATAATTTTCGGGGTTTTGCTACAGCGACAACTGCATGATTATGAGAAATGAGGTAGTGTAGAGCTCCTGAAATTTCGATTACCTGGAGTTCATTAAAGTGCACTGACAAGGCACACTTCGAAGGTCCTAACGTTTCGCCTCCACTGAAATGCAGCCGCCGCGGGCGGGATTCCATTCGGCAACCTACAGATCAGCAGGCGAGTACCGTAACCAACAGACCACCGTGGCGGGCCTTCTGAACTGATAGCGAAGGACCATCAACCGTGGCGCTTCCTCATGCTCTCTCAGTTTGAACACTCTCGTTCTCACACATGTCAAAACTGCCAGATTTTAGCACGAAAGATTTTTATGCGGGGTCCCCCAATAAATCAGTCACGTGTTTCCGTGAGCATACATTTACATTTTCAAAATGAGCATACATTTACAATGAAAAACTACCTCCCAGTTCGACTGAAACCCAGGTTCACAAGCGATACGACTATAGGGGCTGTAAGCTCTACCGATACACCACCGCAACATAGGTCATATGAGGAACAAGGGGGCCTTATATCTTCACTACAGCGCTTTATAAGTCGCAACTAACTTACGTCCGGTTAAAGCAAAGGTGTTTAGCAAGCAAAATTACTCTTTCCACTGCACCCTTATTTCGCTTACGTGCAATCTACGAACGATAGAGCGAAGCGAATTGTCGTGCTAATCCGGGCCGGCAGCCAGCGCTTCGGTAGTCTTCGCGCCTCAATCAACGCGGAAATTAGGGGCGTGGCGGCGTCGTGATGGTGCATTCCTTAGGCAAAGTACGAATGCGGTCGCTAAACAACCAGTCTGGTGTGGCCAGGTGTGTGTTGAGTTGCGTGGCGTACTGCTCGAGGAACGGAAGGACGGCCGTCTGCAAGCAAATAATGCTGATTTCTCTGCAGCACACTGTTCAAAAAACGATCCGCTGATAGAGCGTTCGCTTTCTCTTGCCGTTTTTGGATCCTTCTAGTTGATGGCAAAGTTTGCGCAGGCGGGTGTGATTCAGTGTTTACGGAGCAATGTGAGTCGTTTGAGAACTTTTGCCTGTGTACAACTGACGACGATCCCTGTGCCGTGTCGAGGTGCAGGTGATGTGTAAGTGCAACGTGTTCGCATGTCCAAAGTACTCAAACCATCTGCCGACCCTTGATTTGCCAAATTACCAGTTACGCATTCTCCAGCTTCGCGAAGAGAGGTTTTACTTTCGTGGTGTACAGATTCCTATGACGGACGGATCAACCGCATTCTTTTATGTTAGCATATCGCATATGTTTCAAGAGTAGCATTTGAATCACATGCAGTGCTTCCTCTTACTACTACCGTTAGTGGCCTTAGTTTAATAAACACGGGAAAGTAACTACGGCTTTCGTCTGATGTTGTAGGTATGAATGACGCAGCTGCCACCGAAGACAATGATCTGCTGCTGAACTCGTCTCACCATCAACATTCCAGAAACTCTTTATCCAAGCTGCTCTTCCGCATTGCTGCTTTGTGGGTCGTTATTTCGATTAGATTTAAATGTCGTAAGCCACCGCAATCCTTGCGAAACACCTTTGGCAAGGATTTAGATGATGTTGCGGTGAAATTGGGTGGTTGGAAAGTTATAATAAATATAATGTCCATAGTCAGTAACCAGTGATAGCAAGTCCGTCGTGTTGGTCTAGATGTTACGGTGGTTGACTGCTGACTCGAAAAGTGCGAGTTCGATCCCGACCGTGGTGGTCACATTTTTTATTGAGGTGAAAATGGCAGAGGGCTTTGTACTCTGCGCTGTCAGTGCGTGTTCAGAAAGACCCCTGACGGTGAAAATTTTCCAATCCCTCTACTGGGGCCGCCGCCTAATAGTAATATCGTGTTTTGGGGCACGTAAAACTTCATGCGTTATCATCAATCAGCGATAGCAAAGGCAGGAGTATTTATAGATGTCGAAGAGACCCAGTATCCCTTACCACTTCAACCAAACAAAAACAAATCGACTAGCGGTAGTAGAAAATATTATGCTTATAATTTAACCTTAATATGAAAGCTTAAGGAGGCCTCTCTGTTGATTAACGTGCCTCTTAAAGTTTTTCTCCAATGGAGTCTACCAAAACATTGACGTACACACACACACACACACACACACACACACACACACACACACACACACACACACACACACACACACACACACACACACACACACACACACACACACACGCACACACACACACACACACACGCACGCACACACGCACACACACACACACATTTAGTGATGGTGAACTTCTGCCACTGGCACACCTAGTCGATGATAGCTTACGGCATTCGGCACTATTTGCAAGTGCGTCTTTACTCAAGGAATACGAAGCTATTAAAAGCGAGACGGGAAATTCGTTTCCTTAAGGAATTATTGTTTCTACATTACCATAATCAACAGAAAGGCGTATAGTTAGGAATAAAAGCAATGGAATGGCAAATTCAAGCATACGAAACAGCAGCAGATAGTTTCTTGGACAGCTACAACGGAGTCGTGAGGCGACATCTGGTGGGCTCGGCAGCTGTGCCACAGCGCAGAGCGGTAACCCGCTTACCTTTGCCATGCAGGTTAGTAATTCATATGCTCTGTTCTCGAAGAAATCGAGCAACTACTTTTTGCTGCAGCTGCCGAGCCCACAGTGCTGCTTTTTCATTGTTGTTGAGTGCATTGACGTCGTTCATTCCTTACTCATGCGATCAGGTGACGTTGAGTCAAATCCGGGTCCCAACTCGGCTGCTATACTCGACGAATTACATAAAATATGAGCCGGTCAGTCGAAACTAATTTCAGACGTAAATGACCTCAAGAACCAACTTCTAACGACAAATCAAACTATCGCCCACTTGAGCCAGCGGATGAATGACGTTGAAAAACATTGCCAGAGCCTTCTCGCGCTTCGCGCAGAAATCGACAACATAAAGGCAGACACTGCAGAGACCACTCGCCAAGTTCTCGAACTCGAGGCACGCCTTGACGATGCCGAAAATCGATCACGGCGAAACAACTTGGTATTTTATGGCCTTCCCGAGCCTAGTAATTTAGAAAGTTACGCCAAAACAGAAGAATTGGTCATAGAGCACTGTCGTGACCATCTCGGCCTTACATTAGATCCAAAAGAAATTGAAAGGGTCCATCGTTTAGGCCGTCATTTTACCGAGCGCGGTCGCCCTATCATCGTTAAGTTTAGCTCCTACAAGACGAAAGAAGCTGTTCTTTCTAATGCACGCAAATTAAAAGGAAGTAATTACAGCATTGCACAGGACCTCTCCCGCTCTGTTAGAGATGTCCGTAAGCATTTGGTGGCTTTTGCCAAAACGAAATCAGAACGCATACTATTCCCTCACCATTAGACCATTGCGGCAGACACCGGTGGTTCGGACGGTCTTCGTTTTAAACTTGGCACTCGAAAATTTTTCAGAAACTCATTGCGAATATATGCTTTTCCCCGCTATGCATTTCACAGGCCGACGGGAAAGCAAAAAATAAAAACACGCACTACGATATTTCTGCATACAATACAACTAATAGCAGGGGCTGGGCTACTAACATTACGAAATCCTGCCAAACTTGCACGCCTAAAAATGCTTTTCCAACTTATTCATAGACAGATGAACATCGACAGTTCTAGATTCATATCTATTTCAGAAACCAGACTGTCAGGCCACAAACATCCATTAACATTACAGGAATACCGTTTCAACACCAATTGCTTCAAGGACTCTTTTTCCCACAGTCAATTAGAGAATGGAATAGATTGACCGTCTGTATATCCAACAGTAATGACTTGAATACATTTTTAACTTTACTTGAAAAACATATTCATGCCACCCAAACTTGAAAATATGATCCTTTTCCTGCTCTTTTCTAACTTTCACCATTTGAGTGCCTTTTGAATATGTTAAAGGGACCCTGAAACGGTTTTGACGATTTTGTGCAAACATGGTGATCCGGTAGAGCGGGTCACTAGGACCATTACAGGACAGATTTTAGCGCTGTGCGTAAAGTGTGTAATTTACAATAAGGTTTTGAACACGCGTATCGCAAAAGGTCGCAGCGGCTCGCCATAAAGCGTTTTCAAACGCCCCCGTCATCGAGCGATCGAATGAGAGGTCGCTGATTGGCCCCGACCCAAGTGACGTGCACGTAATTTTCAAAACCTAGCTGCGAACAACGTGCTTCTACAACGTACTCCTTCGTTTCAGCCAACGGTATCATCGCGGCATCTGGCGGCGTCACACGAGTCGCCGGCGCTCTATTACAGAGGCTAGCACTGCCGAGGCGGGCGACCTCAGTGAGGATATCGGGGCGCTATGTAACTACGGGAGGCTCGGCAGAGCGGCTGACGCGGGAGGCGCTGTCGTCGCTAGCGCGCACTCCGCAGCAGATCGAGTTGAGGAGGAACAGCAGTGGTAAGGAGGAAGGCGACAGAAATAAGCCCATAGCTGCCTTAGCGCATTGTGCTTCGCTTTATTTATGGTGTGAATGATTTCGCAATTGTGTTGCCTAATCAGTGACGCAATGTAAAAAAAAAAACGTTTCAGGGACCCTTTAATTTGTCAGTGCAATTTGTAAACAAGTGTCTTTTCATGTTCATTAGCGACATTTTTTTGAAGATGTCACTTTGTACTATTATGTCTACTAAATGACATTTGCCACATACCTTATGTTGCCTACACTCCATGTAATATAGTATTTCTGTAGTCATGATTTTTTCACTTCTCAATGTATGTATATCTCATGTGTATTTTGGTTGCCCTCCTGCAATAGTCCCCATTGGGACTGGCAGTATGTAAGATAAATAAATAAATAAATAGGGGCACTGCACATTTACGAAGAGAACACGATCACAGGGGTGTCGGCAATTTAGGATGGCCTGGGCAGCTTTTATTGGAACCCTGGTACCCCTGCCCCCTTCTCCCACCTTCTACCGACATGCTTTAGGGCTGTCATATTCCAACATCGTGCCCTTTCGCAAGTGCTTAATTGCTCCGAATTCCTTCATATCTGTGGACGCTGAGATTCCTGTACATTGTTCTGGACGTATATATTTCGGCGCATATAATCGCTCACACCCACAGTTATTTTTTTTTTCTTTTTGCATTGGGCCTGTCGTAGCAGTTCCGCTTCTTTCTCAAGTGAACTTCCTAACGCGCATTTTTTTTATTTAGCTAGCAGTAACAACGGTGTTCGCTTGATTCATTTGTTACTGCTTTCTTGCTTCAGTGTCTTCTTTTATTTTTTTTTAGTTTCGAGCTATGGCGCACAGTTGGCAAGGCTCAGTTCACGCTGTAGTGGATACGCGGAATTTTCTTTTTTCGCCAAGCTAATCTCGAAGCACATATCCTTATCTTTGTTTGGTTCTGCCTCATTCGATTACATTTCTTCCTTCTTTCGTTATCTATTTCTCTCTTGCAAGGACGAGGACGCAGTTCCTGGACAAATCGCTAACGCAATTTCCGGCCGCTGCATTCCTCTAGAAAGTGAGTAGAGCTTCCTTTCCATTTTTTCTTTGTGTTGTTTTTTTTTGTTCTACTTGTGCTCATGTGATGCGACGACATCTTTTCGTACTTTTATTCTGCGCACACGGAATCCCCCCCGCGCTTTCTTCTCCGAACGGAAGTCTGAAAAAATTTCCGAGAACCGTCATTCCAAGAGCTATACTTATGTCGGGGTTGTGTCGTGGTCTAGAATTTGTTCGCATTCGCTGTGACGATCTAGTTTCATGTCCCTCTCTGTCTGCGCATTTTGTTTGCACTGCGCGTGCCTAAGAAGAATAACAAGAAATGAAAACACGGCCGACGCACAGAATTCTGGCGAGGGACGTCGTCCCTCGTCGCAGCTGGAATCTAATTTATCGCGCATGATACGCGAACGTATGTCCACAAAACTGGCGGAGGCTGGGATGGTTCAACAAAGCAGAATACCGATGCGCATTCCATCTTTATGACTTTTTTTAGCGAGAATGCTCACGCGGTTCATATATATATATTTTTTTTTTTGAAAGCGAAAGGATTTTACTTCCTTCTCTTCTGGTGTCTTGAGTGGCTTCTGGCTGCTTTCCTACGTAGTAACATGAGCTAGCGCAAAACCTAAAGCAAGCGACGTAGCCTCAGTGAGCTGGCGCTCACCTGGCTGTGGAATGCTAACACAGGAATATGGGCGCCCCGATGCACTTTTTCAGTATCCAAAAGAAAATGGTGCCAGTCAGTCATGGAAGATCAAATAATCGTGTGAGCCAAATGTTATTGCATATCAAAAAGTAGGGAATTTGCAGTTTGATTTCAAATACATCTGGAAATCGCCAGCCGTTGTTTCAAACAACGTACCTCACAAGGAGCATCCACTATTTCTCTTGGCTTCTTTTGGCGTTCTTAAACATCGGTAAATTGATTGACTCCATTCATCTGACTCAGAACCATGCAGTAAAATAGAACTGATGATCTTTAGGCGATAATGCAATCAGCCAATGCTAGTCAGTGCTCCTCGTGACGCAATTTCTGGGAGGAAGATGCGATGATTTCTAAGTGCATTTGAAACCAAACTGCATAATAATTGTAGCTTCTAGTGTAAGACCATTTCGTCAAAATGTTTGCAGGAGCCTCTATGACTGATCGGCACCTTTTTTTCTATGTCGTAGGTGTGTTGTAGGGCATCGTTAAATGTCTACCCTGTGTTATTTGAAGCCCAAAGCGTCATCATTCGCGTAAAGTGATTGGCCTCAGTGTCATTACGAATGGTACTAAGAAGTGGACGACGTCAAACAAGACTGCGTAGAAAAATTGGCATTGCGAGGTACGTGTGTATGACTCACGTGAATGAAATACAAAGTTTAACAGAAGCTCACGATAGGATAGAAACTTAGATTGATGAAGAGAAAGGGACTGAGAACACGAAATGTTGCTAAAGCAGACGTATCGAAATTGGACCTCTCGTAATCAGGACAGCAACTGCCTTCTCAAGTGTTGCTTTCTACGCGATTTGCACCCTCTCCTCCGCCCTCCAAAAGGAGAGGGGGTGAGCAGAGGAAGCTGGAAAATAATAAAAAATGTGGGCGACGAGGATACACGGAAAACCCAAATGTTCGCTTGACTAATGGGTTGTCAAAGGTGCTTGCTAGAAAAGGAAAATTGAAGGCGAATAGCTGGAAAGACTTTGAAGATGTTGACCATCCACTTGTCCACTCGTTGGCTCAAGATTGGCTCAAGCGACATGTCCTGTTTTTTGGCTTTTTTCTAACATGAAGGGTAGGTTACGACCTTGATAATGTGACGTGCTTGTCATTTATAAGATTAATAATAGTGCAATCACGTGTGGTGCATACCTGCATTTCAAAAGTATTGTTCTGCCACCAATTGTATGCTAACTTTCACAGCCAATCTCAGGTTACGTTCCTGTGATGCCAAATGAATTTAGAGAGGGTGTCATGTTACGCTCACTTGAATGTGAATCGAATCCAGAGGGCAACAATTCTACGTCAAGGAATTTTTACAGTGCGGAAGAACTTTTGACATCGAGTGATCTTAGCAAGCGATACGGAACCGGCATCTTTAATGTTTTGCCTGAAAAAATTCAATGTCGCCAACCTTCGTATTCGTCGCACCGCTGGACAGAAATCTTGCGCCATGCATCCATCTGCGTTTGTGATTGCGTTTGAGGATGTATAGCGTGTCAGGGGTCATTCCTGCCAAATAAATACTACGTCCTTCGTGGTGCAAAGTGTACGAGGTCGTACTTTGCTCGACCTCATGCACTTTCATGCATGTAGACCAGACCAAACTTTTTTTTGTCATGTAGTACAGAGATATTTTTTGAATAGTTTTGTCGCCGCAGCCCATCTCCGCGATGGGCAGTGTCTTCACGTCCTATTAGGTGTTTTTTTACCATGATACGCTACTCGTCAGCATTCCTTTGACTCCGCAGTTTCGTTAATTGGATCACGGAGTACTTGTGTAACAATATTGACCGACCGCACTTTCCCCAAGTATAACGTCGCCGTTGCAGAGATGACACGTTCGTTCGCCTGCGCTGGTATTCCTGAAATTTTCAGTGCCGGAATTCTTGATTTATTGCGCGACTAGCTTGTGTAGATGGGCGTCCAGTCACCAGCGCGCCCTTACACACAGTTCTTCTAATTTGTTATTAAAATATTCCAATCTGCTACACAGTCCTGAAGACGATAGGGTTTGCTGAAGGTACTACGCAATGTTTCGAAGCACGTTATACATGTCGTCCACACCTGCTGCAATGGCCAAAATATGCCTTTGCATAATGAACCTCAAGAACTGTATTAATAGCATCTATGCAGACACCAGCGGGATTTCAACATACATTTCTCGACCGTGCAGCTGTGAGTCATAGGAGAGTATGAGCACACTGTGGAAAATGAGCCGAACAAAACTCGCCCAAAATATTCTTAGTTTATATGGGATGCCCACGAAAATAAAATAATATTTTTTTGTTTAGCACACTTACTCACAAGGCTTCTTATTCCAAGAGTATAATCAGTGCGAAATGACTCTTTCCTTTTTCCTCTTAATTAAACAGATGGGATAAGACGAACCTGCAGTTTATTACGGGACGTAAACATTACCCATGAACAAATAACACTTGTGACACTTTCAGATAGGAGAAACGGCCACCGGATATCGTTTTGTACTCTGGAGATGCGGGCCACGTGCATTCTTCAGTCCTGCGCATCGTATCACGTGTACACGGCTTTTCATGCCCGGTAGGGGGGGGGGGGGGGTTGGTAGCGGCGAGGGTATTTGCTGCTGTGTCATACTTTGAATGCTACGCATATCCCGTTCGCCTTAATAAGTAATAATATTTTGGTGGTTGTGTCGGAGTGCGCTGAGAGTGCCTCAAACGTAACTTATCAGGTCAAGATGGCGTTACTGCAACTATTACTTTATTCCATTCATGGACACGTGGGCAGCCAAGTGTAGCACTGGTGTGGGTTCGACTCCAGCTCAACGGCCACGTTTCGTCCGCAGGAAGAAAATGCGAAAAGGCGCGTGCACTAAGACGCACATAAAGCAAGCAGCCCACACATCACTATGATTGTTCGTTTTCTTTAATTAAGGCGTA
>CM023491.1:54575217-54654045 GCA_013339685.2 Hyalomma asiaticum
ATTTCTTTGAAGGTAACGCGCTACTAGGAAGAAGGGACGGACAGACCCAAACCTTAGGAGCTTCGCCCCTAAATGCCCGAGGCCCGTGTACTGTGCGTTGTCAGTTCACGTTAAAGAACCCCAGGTGGTCTCAGCCCTCCACTACGGCCTTTCTCTCCTTTCTATCTGTTTCACTCGCTTTCCCCCACCCCTACGGACGCTTAACCGTGTTCGGTTGAGGTGTCCTCACTGAGAGACAGTTACCGTGCACTCTGCCCTACTTTCTTCACTTCCCTGAATAAATAGAATCTCTCTATCCCTACCTGGACTGCAGAAATTAACGTTCTTTCCTAACCAAACCACAATCAACGATCATCATCATCACCATTGTAGCGGCAACAGCGTCGTCGTCGCTAAGAAGGCAACTGAGACGCTCGCGACAGGGTGAGGCAGGCACCGCTGGCACGGGCCGCCTCGTGCTAGCGTTTCGGTCGCGTTCTATGCGACGCCGATGCTGCTGCCACTACAATCCGTTAGAAGCGGACACCAAGCGTCGGCGAAGAAATCAAGTTCCCGAGCCAAACGATACTTAACTCCATTAGAACATGCTTAGCGTCCATCCCGCATTACGAAACCACGCCTTCCTTCGCCTAGCTTTGAACAAACTTGTTGAGCTTTAACCTCAGCTCGAATTGGTGTTGTTACGGCAAAGCCGCACCTTAACTTATTCTAGCTTCTTCCTCCTGCTAAAAAAGTTGAAGTCAAGATGCTCTTGGCGTTTCTAAGTTCTTCAGCAGGAGAAATCAGGCCTGAGTTTGTTTCTTTGAAAAACTGCCTTTTTATTTAGAAACCTGAGGAAACGCACCTCGTTGCCCCCACGTTCTTCTTGCTCTTCTGCCGTCAACCATGGCCGCGACGTTCATGTGCTGTTGTGGAAGAACTGGTTCGTGATGGAACACACAATTTCATTAAAGTCTATCTATCTATCTATCTATCTATCTATCTATCTATCTATCTATCTATCTATCTGTCTGTCTGTCTGTCTGTCTGTCTATCTATCTATCTATCTATCTATACTGCAACACCGAACATGTAACGAAATTTTTTTGCCACAGTGATGTCATTAAATGTACTTAAATAGCTGAAGAAATAAATAAGACGCTCATCAAAAATTGGATAGGAGTAGCTTATCGAATAAATCATTCAAAACCAATCTTTCGAGGAGCCTCATTTTGTCAAATGATATAACGCGTCTAACGTCTAAAAAAAACGTCCAAAATAAAAGGTATGCGCATGAGCTGCTTTGGTCTACTGTGTGGCAGAATGCAATGTTGACCCGATGCTGCATGCTTTTGCGGAATAACACGTATTTATTCAGCCAATATATAGCCTTGTAGTTTTGTCCTTGCATACAATTTACGACACTATGTTTTCACCAGGAATAGGATAGTTCGACTCATAAAACACTGTGTCTTTATTTGAACTTCTGAAAAAAAAGAAGTCATGGCTTCATATTAGTATGGTCCGTAGCATTTTCCCGCATTCCGAGCGTAACGCCTTGAAGGCGCTGGAGTAATTCCAGTCTTTTTTTCCTGGCATGTATCTCTTTGACTTTCAATTCTTCCCGCTTCTTCTTCAGCGCTTGCAAAGTGGCAAGTGCGGAGGCAATGCTCTGGTCTAGTTCAGACATCCGCAGCCGAATGGCATCTTCTTCGTGGCAAACGAGTGTCAGATTGCTCACAATGTTTTCAAGACGAGTGGTTCCAAGTGAGTTCTTCGCGAAGTGCGTAGAGCGCCGATGGACGCTGGAGGAGAAGGCTGACGAATTCTCTTTCACGGCTGGAGGTGCCAAAGTAATTGCCGCTGGGGCCTGGGCTTGCTCGTTTAGTGCTGAAAGTGCAGGAACGTTCTGTATGCTGGGACACGTGAAACCGCTTAGACGATGTGAAATACTCGATAACCCAAGTGATGGTTCTTCGTTGCGGACTGCTCCAGACGACTGCGCAACGGACATAAACACTGGGGCAGGAGAGTACATCTGTGTGAGGGGTCTCGTTTTGCCGAATGCAGAAGTAGGGCCAGCAGCAATAGAGGTCATTGCTGACATTTCTGTGTGGGCAATTGGTGTTGGATAGCCCGTAATATTGTCCATGTCTCTGTCCATGGTGCTGCCTTGATGAACTAGTGTCTCACGCATCGGAATAAAGATCCCATCACGGTGGGCCACTGCAGATGGCTCCGAAAGCTCCAGAACTCGTGGTACAGACACAGAGCTAGCTGCGCTCATAGGCTGTGTTTTAGAGGGCTGCATTGAGCGTAGCTGTGCTGGGGGTACTGATTTTTTCACTGTTGTGTTCGCTTGTGTCTTCGGCTTACGCTTTTTCCCCGCCGATTTCACGGGCGTTGACGCGGTTGGAATCGGCGATGGTAACATCTGCATGAGCGGCATCGACGGAACGAAGGACATGGTTGCCTCTTGTAGTGCTTCCCCAGCTGTCGGTTCTTCTTTGACACTAGCCAACGAAGGCGGATGCGACGGTACCGACTCCATCTCGCATACTGGGTTGTTGTTGCTTTGAGCGGAGAGACTCCAGCGTTGAGAAGACGGCCGTGGTTCGGGGATGCCAGCAGGCTGCTTCGTCAAATTCCTCCCGGTGCTCTTGACCGGTTGTTTCTGCACCTGCAGCAGCCATTCACTCAGCGGATTAGGTGCCTTTGCAGACTCGGGCAAATTCCCGAGTGTTTCAACGGCTGCGAGTGAGTACAGATCATTGGAACTAGGGAGGCAACGTACCAGATCTCTTTCGGCGACTCGTTCCATTTGCTTGCCCTGTTGCAAAGCACGGATTTTCCGTCGCTTTCTTAACAACGCGCACTAATGCCAGTCGGCGTCCGAACGAACATCGTTCTCTTCCTCTGCGCATGCATGTTCTCGTGCAGCTTTTGCACGACTACGAAAGCTCGTCACATTTCTTTTTCACAGTCAAAAATGGATTAAAACGCGAAAAAGGTAAAAACCCGTAAAGTACAATGCGCGTCCAATTAACAGGCATCTGAACAGAGGAAACGCAGTGTATAAAGTAGTGCGTATGATAGTGTCCGAGTACTTGCCTGCTTTTGTCAGCGGCACGATCACTGGCATCAATACGGGCGGCAAATTCAAACGCAGGTAAAGAAGCGTTAGAGATGCTTTTTCGTTAAAGATGATGACTTTGGTTCGGTTAAGGAAAGAACGCTCATTTCTGCAGCCCGTGTCGACGGCACGGCTAAGCGTCCGTGGGTGCGAGGGAAAGGGATTGAAAGAGATAGGAAGGAGCGAAACGCCGTAGTGGAGGGTTCCGGAAATTTTGGGTTCAACGAAGGATGGAGTACCTCCGGATGGTAGAGCATCACATGTTTCTTTAGAAGGGAGGAAAACGTGCGTCGCAGCAGCGAGAACACTGACTTCAGCGTTCGGCACAGTCGGGTGGACTTTTGCGCGTTCCTTAGAGCGCTGCTGGTTTGGCTGGCTTCTGTCGAACAGCGCGCTTTTTGGACTGCACTGTGCGCGTCGGTGGGTGTTCGTTATCGCGACCCACCATGGAGTTCGCCTCGCCCACGGGCAGTCCGCCTCGTCCGCGCCATCGCCGGACTCTTAGCACGCCAACCGTGCTGGGCCCTCCCCCGCCGGAGCTGATGAAGCTCACGGCGGAACGCCTCCGCCAGCACTACGTGGTTGGCGGCGATTCGTTGTGCAAAGTTGACTGGTGGAGGGACACCCAGGCAGCCGCCGCGACTCCCGCCTCCAACTCGGCAGACGCACCGGAGTTGACAGCTTCTGTCGGGACCCAGCCGAGCCCGGTCACTGCCGAGACACCCACCAGTGCCTCGAAGGCACCCCCACCACTTTTGGGTGCCACGACTGCTCCCTCGGTAGGGCCCCCAGATTTGCCGGCGTCCCACGTGCCGCTGCCCACGTCAGACGCGGAGGAGGACGGCATGGACGTGTCGACCTGCCGGAAACGTTGCCGCGACGACGTGAGCGACGACGACGCGCCTGGCCCGCCGAGGAAGACAGCTGCGTCTGACGACGACCCTGCTGCGGAGGGCCACCTGGAAGCCTGCGACGACATCGCGGGTTCCCTCCCGATCCCTCCTTGCGAGCCGGAACCTGCCTTGAGTCCCACTTATCATGGGGGCTCTTTTTCGGCGAGCGACAGCGTGCCTCCCGCGAACCCCGCCACCGAGGTTGCTGTCGACTTGGCGGAGCTGCCCGCGGACGAACCTAGACCTGCAGAACCGGCGCCCAGGTGCCCCTCGCCTAAGCCTTTGGCACCGAGGGAGCCCCTGCGGGCTGCAGACTTCCTCCGCGATACACCGGCCGCCCCGCCGGCTGCGAAGTCAGGAAAGAAGTCTAAGAAGACCCAGAGGCGCAGGCGCGTCCCGGCCCCTCCTGCGCCATTTCCGGACACCTCCGCAGCTCCTGCGGCCGTCCCTGCGGCACCGGCGACCGTCCAACAGCCTGACATCACAGCCACTGCACCGACGTACCTGCCCGCGGCCGCCGAGGAGGGGGACTTCATCGAGGTCCTCTCGAAGACTGCCCGACGCCGCGCCAAGGCCGCGGTGGCGATCCCGAAGGACACGGCGGTTGTGGGGACTGCCCTGTTCCGTCCCTCCGCACCCGGAGGCTCCTTTAAGCAGGCGTCACGACTGGCGCTTGCTGCCGCCCTCTCGGAATGGGAGGGAGTCTCCGCGGTGCGGGTAAACACCCGCCGCAACATCGTCGCGGCTGACGTGCGAACGGAGGCCTGCCTGCGGGACCTATTGGCCGTCACCGAGCTGAGGGGCATCCCGGTGGCTGCGCGGGTCCCGGCGGACAAGACCAGGAGCACCGGATTTCTCCACGGCATCCGCGACGACATCACGGATGCGGAGCTCCTGCGCGCGGTGAGATCTCCCGTGCCAGTCGTCTCGGCAAAACGGGAGGCCTCCACGGTCACCCTGCGCTTCGACGGGCCCGTTCCACCGGAGGCAGTCACCATCTACTGCCTCACCTTTAAGGTGAGAGCGGCACGTCCCCGCCCGATGCAGTGCCGGAGGTGTGGCCGTTTCGGGCATGTCGGGGAGACGTGCCCCCGACCTGGGAGCTGTGTCCGCTGCGGCCGACAACACGAGGTCATGACTACCTGCCAGCAGAAGCCCCGCTGCGTCAACTGCGGTGGAGCCCATCCTGCAGACAACCCCTCATGCCCCCGCTGGCAGGAGGAGAGGCGGGTAGCCACCATCATGGCCTCGTCAACAACGGATCTGTCACGGCGAGTGGTGAGGGCAGCCGTACGTGAGGAAAGCCAGCGAACTCACTCGTATGCGGCTGCCCTCAGGAGCGCTCCCGCACCACCAACCTCACGCAGTAGAGGTCAGCCCCCAGCCTCCCGTAGCCTGCCACCTCCAGCAGTCCTCCCTAGTCGTGCTGCTGCGCCCACTCCTCTCAGGCGCCCGCCTCCTGCCCCGCTGCCCTCAGCTAACCAGCGCCCGGGGATCACAGCTCCACCTGCTGCACCCAAGGACCTGGTGCCGCGACCTGCAGCTCCAGCCCCTGGTGTCCTGCCTGCTGCTGCTGCACCCTCGGCCCCGCCTGGAATGGACCAGCTGGTGGCATCGCTCCTGATGACCGTCCAGGTCGCCGGTGCCATGCTGCCTGCAGAGCACCCCGCACGTGCCCTCCTCCTGCAGGCGGGGGCACTGCTGCAGTCGACCACCCACCATGGCTAGTCCTCCAGCGAGGACGAGTCGTCGTCGCCGCCCGAGCATTCTCCAATGGAACGTCAATTCGCTGAGGCGGCGGAGAGACGACCTGGCTCAGCACCTCCTGCAGAGCGACTACGACGTCCTCGCACTCCAGGAGGTGTACGTCCAGGCTGAGGACCTTCGTCTGCCAGGGTACGTGGGCTACAGCAGCCGGACAGGGTGCACCTTGGCGACCTGCACTGCTACCCCCTGCCTGGACGACACTCACCAGCAAAGACCTGCCCGCTGCGCCGTGTACGTGAAGCGGGAACTCCAGCATGCCGAGGTGTCCGTGGCCGACCTGGTCGGTGGTCCCCTGGAGTGCTGTGCCGTCCGCGTGCGCATCGAGGGGGGAGACACCACCGTGGCCAGCGTGTATGTCCGGCCACGCCAGCCTTGGGACCCCAGGTGCCTCAGGCAGATCTCGCACCGCCTGGGGAAGGAGTTCGTGCTTTGCGGCGACTTCAATGCTCACCACACAGCCTGGGGCGGTCGCCGGTCCTGCCCACGCGGTAAGGAGCTCGGGGGCGTCCTACAGCAGCTCGGCCTGGTGATCCTTAACACCGGGACCAACACCTTCCTCCGCCGCGGAGGTCGGGCGTCCTGCTCAGCCATCGACCTCACCGTGGCCACGGAGGGATGCCGCTATGCGTGGGCGCCTTGTCCGGACACCTGGGGCTCGGATCATCTGCCCATCCTGCTGTCCCCCTTCCGAGGCAAGGCCCCCCGGGACCGGGAGTACCACGTGGTGGACTGGAGGCTGTTCCGCCAGCTGTTTGGACAACATGCGGGCAGCACAGACCTGTTGCAAGTGGTGGCCGACTGCGCAAGGGCCGCGACTGTCGTCACCAAGGTCCAGCAGGGGCAACCTGCTCCAGACATCCGGCACCTGGCCTTGAGGGCAGCGCGGCGTCGGGCAGAGCGGCGGGCCTTGCAGAAAGGCCAACCAGAACTCTGGACCGAGTTCCGGCGGGTCGATGCCGTCTGCCGGCGCCATGCACGCAGACGCAGGAACCAGGGTTGGTCGAGCATCTGCGCCTCGATCAACCGCTCCCCCAATGGGACTCTAGCCTGGCGCCTACTGGGGTGCCTGCTAACGATGCCCCGGGCCCTCAACCAGGTGCAGTCCGTGGCAGTCCACATGAACATCCAGGCAGCGGACCTGGCAGAGCTCCTTGCTGACCGGTTTACCACCAGGGACGCAGTCCGGCTGGCCTCACCACCACCACCTGTGGCTCTCCAGTGCCCCGTTTCCTGCCATCATCCCGGGTGGGTCGTTGCGCAGGTCCAGGAACTGTGCAACGAGCCCATCGGTATGCATGAATTAGTGGCAGCCCTCGAGAGGTCCAGGCGACGCAGTGCTCCGGGGTCCGACGGCATCACCTTCCAGATGCTCCGTAACCTTGACGGAGCCGGTCGTCAGCAGCTCCTCGAATACTACAATGACGTCTGGAGCACCGGAGCCCTACCGCAACCCTGGCGTTTAGCGGTAGTGGCACCCATCCTGAAGCCCCGGAAGCAAGCCACGGCTCTCTCCTCCTACAGGCCAGTCTCTCTCACCTCGGCCGCCTGCAAGGTGATGGAGAAGGTGGCCCTAGAGAGACTCGAGTGGATTGCTGACCAACTGGGCTACTTCCCGGAGCAGCAGACGGGCTTCAGGCGGCACCGGTGCACAGCAGACTCCATTTCAGATGTCGTCGCCACCCTCGAGGACGCCAAGAGTTGCGGTGACGTGGCCATGCTCCTGCTGCTGGATGTCGAGAGCGCCTTCGACGGGCTCCCGCATGCAGTCATCGAGGCGGCCCTGGACCGGCTTGGCATCAGCGGTCATCTCCGAGGCTTCGTAACCGCCTTCCTGTCCGGGAGAACCTTCTGCGTTCGTGTTGGAAGGGAGACCAGCCAACCCCGGGACATCACAGCCGGTGTTCCACAGGGCTCTGTGCTGAGCCCCTTCCTTTTCAACCTGGCGTTAGCAGGACTCCCAGCTTCCCTCCCGTCGGACACCAGGTTCCCGGTCCGCTGCTCCGTCTATGCAGACGATGTGGCCCTCTGGGCCCGGGGACCACGGCGGTCCATCCCGGCCATCAGGAGGTCGCTGCAGTCTGCCTTTGATGCAGTGATCACCTACCTCGGAGGGATCGGCCTCAAGGTCTCCGCCACCAAGACCGAGTCCCTGCTGATACACCCGACGGCAGCAGCGCGCGTCTACGTGAAACGGCTGCGGATCAACAACCGCAGCCTACCATGGAGTTTGACGGTGAAATACCTGGGGCTCACCATTGACCACCGACTCACGTGGATACCTGCTGCGAAGACCGCTGCCGCTAAGGTACGTCGAGTCCAGGGGGTCATCAGCAAGCTGCAGCAACAAGGCCGTGGCTGCTCCACAAAGTGGGCGCTGCGACTGAACCAAGCCGCAGCGACCTCGGTGCTGCTTTATGCCCTTCCACTGGTAACGCTGACGCCAGTCCGGCGGTGCCTGTTCGAGGGACTCCACAGGGGAGCGGTGAGGGCCATCCTGGGGCTCCCCAAATGCTCCCCGATGGCATCGACACTCGCGGAGGCAGGAGAGTGGCCTCTGTCCCTACGCATGCTCCAGCGGGCATTGGGCCACATCGACCGACTCCATCGTGCAGCCGATGGAGGCGCCCTCCTGGAGCGACTTCGCAGCCAACCCAGATCTCGGATGGGTGGCCTCTGCCTGCTCTACCACCAGATGGTCCTGGATCCGCCTGTTCCCGTTGCCCCACCCCCGCCACACCATCGGCCACCAGAGGTCCACCTCCACCTGGATGGGGCATCAAAGCGACGAACGCCTGCGGCCGCGCTGCAGCAGGCAGCCATCGGCAAACTTCAGGAGCAACTCCAAGGTCGACTGCAGGTGTTCACGGACGGATCCGTCATGCAGAACGGGTCCGCAGCGGCAGCGTGCGTCATCCCATCCAGGTCCAGAAGCAGACAGTGCCGGCTGCCTTTCCCAGCGAGCTCCACGGCAGCGGAGCTGGCAGGATTGCACCTTGCGGCGGACCTCCTGGCAGAGGACATCCCAACGGAGCCAGTAGCCGTTCTTTGTGACAGCAGGGCGGCACTGCAGACCCTAGCCAATCCCCGCCGCGCTGGGCTTACCGGGAACCTCCTGGCATGCAAGTTCCAGGCTCTTTGCGCGTCGGGAGTGTCCGTTTCCTTTCACTGGCTGCCCTCACATGTGGGCATAGCCGGCAATGAGGAGGCGGACACATTGGCCAAGGCAGCTCATCAGCCAGGCACCCCTTTCACCCGAGCCGTGGCGGCCAGGGACCACACGCAGGCCCGTCTGAGGAAGCTTCTCGTCACTGTCCATCCAGACCAAAGGGTGGCCAACGGGCGGGGACCAAGACTTCTTCCAGAGGCGGGCCTTACAAGGAGGGAACGAGCTGCCCTGCTGCGCCTGCGGACTGGCTGCGTCTGGACCGCAGCCCGTCGCCACGCCAAAGGACTCTGCACCTCCCCGGCCTGCAGCCGTTGCGGCGATCCCGAGACCCTCGAGCATCTCCTCTGTGAGTGCCCTGGACTGGCCGAGGAACGCTCAAGGGTCCTCACAGCCTACAGAAGACAGGGTCTCCCTGCCACCACACTGCAACACCTCCTCTTCCCGTCTCGACCCCATCTACCAGCACTCCGGAGCCTGGTTGAGTTCCTGGACGAGACGGGTATTGAAGCCTACCACTGAGTACGGGACCCTCGCCGCCTCTACCCCTGCCGACAGGCTGCTGACCGCAATGCGACGTCCGGGCCTCTGCCCTTGTTAAAACTTCTATCCTCTCTTTTCCTCCCACTTCTCCCTTCCCCTAAGGCGCTTAGCCGTGTCCCCAGTATGGGAGACAGAAATTAGCGTCTCTTCCTTCCTAACGAACCACCCCCCCCCCCCGGAAATTTTGACCACCCAAAAAACGCGGGTGCGATCCCGGCCGCGGCGGTCGCATTATCGATGGAGGCGAAAATGTCAGGGGCCCGTGTACTGTGCGTTGTCAGTTAAAGAATACGATAAGGAACCGCAGGTGGTCAAAATTTCCGCAGCCCTGCACTACGGCTTTTTGCTCCTTTGTATCTCTTTCTGTCCCTCTCCCCTACCTCCCCCCCCCCCCCCCGGACGCTTAGCGTGCTCCCTCCATGGGCTGCAGAAATTAGCGTCCTTTCCTCAGCCAAACCACAATCAATCAATCTTTAAGGTGCACTGTCAACGCACGGAAAACTGGGCTCTGCCATTTTCACCTCCATAGGAAATGCAACCGCCGCGGTCGATATCGTACTCATGTTGGTCAAAGGGCCCCTAAACCATATGCATTCAATGATTACAACGCGCCGCCTGCTTCCCTCTTTCTAGAGCGACGCTGGATCGACGGCCTGTGTCACCTCCTCGCCAAGTACGCTTCCGATTGTCACGTGAGATACATGATCAATGACACGCAGTTCAAAAGACGGATCGTGAGATGGGCCAGAGAGGCCCGCCCTACACCGCAGGTATAGGACTGTTCACTTTCAATTGAAGCACCTCCGCATGTCCGCAGCACCACGGCCGCTCAATAAAAAAAAAAGGTTTTATTGAAGGGCCGTGGTCATGCCATCGGTAGCCGCATTACTCGACGAAAGAGCAGGCGTGGCCTCCATAGAGGGCAATTGATTAATCTCGGAGCTCGACTTGTTTTGCAATATCACGATGGAAAATTGAGACAGAAACCAACTTTAGACATATGCCAATTACAAACGGCGTTTTCTAGTTGGTAAAAGATTGCCCGCGTCCGTATTCAGCTGCAGGCGTCCAGGAAAACAGTCGCAGTTTCGCGAGAAGCGCGAAACAACGAACGCGATAACAATGCATCATATATTATGCGAAGACTAGCAGCTTTAGGGGCAATCTGGATTGTAGTGAACGCTAGCTTATTAAGTAATCATGCACGTGTCCTTAGCCATGACCAGACACGCACGAAGGGAATGGATGACCACGACATGCCACTCGTCTCGCAGAACAGTGGTACTGATGAGTAATGGCACCCTTGGGCTGGCCGTCAAACGTTATTTACGGTCGATGTTGCTGCTGTACGGTCAGTATAGCGCGTGTACCACCCTGTGGAAATTGAGTAGAGGAGAAAGCGTTCACCTTACGGCACGACGGAAGATAGCGTACGTAAAGGTAGAACACGAACAGGAGCCTGGACTCGCTGTCGACTTCTTGTGGCGGCAATGCGGGCCGGAGTAGATCACACTGCACGCAACTGTGGACGCGCAGCCCGAGGCAGTTGCTGCGAGCAGTTGCTGCGGGTGCGGGCTCAAATGCGCATTGACTGACAGTGTTGGAATGACTAAAGCGCGCCTTACTCCAGCGGAAGTAGCATTTTGCTGGAGCTCCTCTGCCAGCGTTCTGGTGAGATGCGCTGCACGATGGCGTAAAGTACCATGTCGTCGTCGAGCAGCACAGACCACGGCCCAGTAGAGTTGCGGTCTAGGTCACGCTGTTTTGATTTCCTCTGGCATGCACTTCACACCACGCGACCACGCTAAGTAGCGTGAATTTTGCGCCCTCGAGAAACTTGGCCCATCACAGCGGCAACAAGCGACCGCTTTCCTTCCGGCACTCGCCAGCGCATTCGTGTGAGCGCTATGTGGCGGGGGCATTGCCGGCGTTGCGACGATATACGAGGCACCTTGATCGAAGTACGTGTTAAGGGCCCTGCTACGCAGTAGAAACATATGGTAGAAACACCTTCGCCGACCCACGCGATGTAGTCGGCTGGCCGGCGAGAGCACCGCGCCCTCTCCGGCGGAACTAAATGTAAGCACAGGCCTCTTCAGTGGAAGGCAGTTGTGCTGTAAGACCTGCTTCCGTAACAAGAAACACGTCTGCCACGGCGACCCGCGCGATGAACGCAGTACTTGCAAACATGAGCCTCATCAGCGGAAGCCAGCTCGAGAGCGTGACGTTGAGATACGTGATTTTGGCGGAAGCATGTCACGCGCACATTGGTTTACATGATTGTGGAGGAAACATGTCCCGTCACATTGGGTTAGGTAACCTTGCGTGATTTGCGTCCCCACCAAAGTCACGTAACGCGATGTCACGTGACATTTCCTCGACAAAATTGCGTACCGAAAGGTTGCGTGATATGTTCTTGCCAAAATCACGTATCGCCATGTCCCTTGATAGCCATGCTCACATGGCTATCAAGGGACCTTTTTCAGTAGACTATACACCAGCTTCGCTGTGATATGGCCTAGCGCGACCTAGTCGAAGCTCCGTGCTTTCTTTCTTAGACATTTTGATTTATGTGTACTTATATATGTATTTATACGAGGGATGACGGCGAGATCGACGGCGAAAGCTCCGTCCCAGTGTCCGTATAGTTGCCATCGCAATAAAGAGAAGAAACAGCTGACTCAGAGGTTCTGCACAGGTTGTACTTGCTAGCTGACTTCATCTTCTTTTCATTTCGAAAGCAGGCACTTAGCCATAACGGAATGGCATCAAAACTATACAAATAAATTAAATTCATGGATGCCATCAAAAAGCGAATTGCGGTACAGTCTATGGATCCAGCGACCTAAGTCGGCTGGTCGACGAGGCCTGAGGCCTTTTGCATGAAGGTGGTGAAGACGGCTTAAATGTAATCCTGGGCAGCTCCACAGCAGGTGCCTCAACGTGACGTTGTGGGTTGTGGCACCACAAAATGGAAAAGACGCACCGCACGGACCGCGGTACTGTTGAGGCCAGAAAGTGGTCTCAGACAGGGAAAGCGTAGTTCTGACCCGATTGCGCCTTAACACAACCTCCTCTCGGCGGGATAAACCACCAGGGAGGTTCGACCCACACGGTGGTATAAAGGCTCGTGTGGTACGATTTGCTTTTTGCCGGAGTAGCTGTCCCTGGTTATCTTTAGGAAAATGCCGGATGGGTTGTGGTACATATTACGGGAGGATTGCCACATAATCTTTTACAAGGTGTGGCAACTCGAGGCACCGACAGGATGCGTATGTGGACTTTTATAGAGGCGGCCAGGCGGTGAAATGTCGGAGAGCATTGTAGACCGATACGCTCCAGGTACATCGTGAGCAGCTTGAGTCGAGTCAGTGCGAAGGATGAGCCGAGAATAATTAGCCGCATTAGGTGCGGAAGCATCATGTCCTGGCCCTCACGTGTAGCGGCAAGCTCGGCAAGATAAGTTGGCGGTGCGGGATCTGCGAAGTACGAACCAGTTTGATCTGCCTTGGGTATTAACGGGCCCAAAAGAGCTGTATGGATCTTGGTGCCTTTAACACTGGCATCAGTGCACGCTACAACGGTGGAACCGTCTTGATCATCGGCACGACGAAGGCGCGGGACTTGAGCATTCGGTCGGCAAGCAACCGAGCCGTAGAGGCGACCATGAGGTTTGTTGACGGTCAATCGTAGCTTGCTGCATGGGGCGATAGGAGTTTTCGCGTAAGCCGGATTTTGTAGTTCGCATCCTATGTACCCAGCCAAAGCAGCTGCCGAGCAGAGCGTTGACGGCTTGAGGCGGCGTGCATAACGGCTCTGATGCACCAGCTCGTCGATGGTGTTAAGACTCAGCCTGTGACCTTGGGATTGGCGTTATATGGGAAAGTACAGTGATGGTACACATAGCTTTGGGGCTAATGGCCTCCAGGCAAGCCCATTCATTCGGTCATCGTGAGGTGATACGAGGTGAGTAGAAGCTTGCTTTATGTTTTGCGATATAGCGGGAATATGCACTAGCGTGAAACTGTCGGGTGATGTAAAATCCATTCGGGCCCTTTATTTAAACATACACGCAACCCGTTGCATGAGTACATATTTGAGCACAGCCCGTGCTTTGTGCATATTGGTTTAATTAGGTGCATGCTCTCTTTTTCGAATTCCATGTACGTTCTTTGAGAGGGTTCGCGTTACCGTTTGTGAAGTCGTTGCAGATCGCGGGTTGTCGAGATCCGTTGAGGACATTCGCAAAACTCCCGCAACTGTAAGCTTTGCAATATTATACATGTACAAGGCGAGATATTCCCGGCGCACAAGAACAGTAGGCAGCGTTTCGACAAGAGCTGCTCACCATCTTCAAGCCCAGTTCTCAAGCAGCGTTGGTGATGCGCCTGCGGCTCCAGGCATTCGTATTCAGTACAGTCGCCGGCTATCGGGAAAGAAGCCATCCTGGCGACTCAGGGAGTACCTAGTATCAGCGGGTCGTAATGAGGATACAACGGACGCTTCAAGCCTTATTCGCTTGAAGCCGTATTGAAGCCGAAATGGCTTATCACACACTAGAGGAGCAATTCACGTTACACAAGCACCATCATTAGAACTGCAGGTGTTATAGGTTTGTTTTGCTGTAAATACCGTGTGGAAAGAGGCCCCATAGCCTAATGGTAGCGTACCTGCTTGGAACCCCGAGAGCCCGTGTTCGATGTCCCTCTAGCGCTTGGTAAGTTCCGTGTATGTCTGTGTAGTTGTTATGTCTTCAGTTCGATTGCAAGCGAGGGTAGGCGGTGTTTGTTTTGTTTTAAAGGGACTGTCTACCGTCCTTCATCGCTCTCCCGTTTTTTGGCTCAACAGAAAGCGTACCTTTCGAAGTGTCCCAGCGTGCAGTGGCTTCTCCGGAAACTCAATAGAAATTATTAAAACTCAATATTTTTAATCTACGAAGTCGCTCCTTTCCTAGTGTAGGCATGCTAGCAACTATGGTTACCGCGCATGATGCGTCGTCGTCCCCCTGGAAACCCTTTCGGGCGCGGGAGGCTTCTCAACACGAACCGGTTTCAAGGTCGACATTCCAGAGGTGACGAGGAGGAGGAGAGGCGAGGGAAAGTCGGCGCGCGGGGGTGCGCCTCGGACATGCAGCGCCGCATGCATGACAAGCGCAGTACTACACGTCTTTACAGGCAGACGAATTCGAAGGCAGCGCCACCTGCGCCACCGCGAAAGCAGCGAAAAAAAGAACAAATTGCTATTGCACGCTATAACAAGGTGTCTCATAGGGTGAAGTACGCTTGTAAGACATACATAAAAGTTTTCCAGAAGAATATGTACGCCTGCGTGGGCTGGTTCTCGTACACTTGGAAATGACGAACACGCTGTTGGGTGTCGCTAGCGGTGTTTTTTGCGCCACTTTGAGAGCAAAATTAAAAACCTAGTTTCTTTTTTGTGGGGTGAAAGCGCGCTCGTTCCCGTAAATGTGACGCACGATCTGCCCAATTTTACCACAATCCTAAAAATTTTTCCGAGCGGTAGACAGTCCCTTTAAGAGCTGAGCTCCTTAGGCCTCCATCAAGGTATTTTTGCCGATCCTCGAGTTAATGCACCGTGCTAGGTGCAGGAAGCTACGCGTGATTGCAGTATCGTTGATCGAGACCTATATGACTAGCATATCATTTTAGTGATGTAAGCATAAGTCATTCATCTTCTTCACATGCTTGTACCCTACCTCCCAAGAGAGAGAGAGAAATAAGGAAGGGAAGGCAGGGATGTTAACCAGTCATGAGTCCGGTTTGCTACCCTACACTGGGGGATGGGAAAAGGGGAATAAAAGTAAAGAGAAGGAGAGAGGGGGAATGCCTACAGGGCAGTGCTATACAATATCATAGGCGCTCGGCTAGGCCAGATGCTTTTAGAAAGGCCAAAAGCGCTTTCATTGCTTTCTGAGCCGTTGGACCGTGAGGACGGTATTCTAAGATTGTCTGTTCACAAAGTGGACGATCGTCGAGCTTTGTGAAGGACTCGGTCATAGGCAGTCGATGTTCCTCAAATTGTGGGCAGTGGCACAACAAGTGATCTATGGTCTCTGCGCATCCGCAGACAGCACACGCAGGACTATCAGCCATTCCAATCAGCGCAGAGTAAGCGTTCGTAAAGGCCACTCCCAACCACATTCGGCAAAGAAGCGAAGCCTCACGTCGGTGCAAACCAGCCGGAGGTCCGAGTTGCAGCGATGGGTTTAGCCGGTGCAGTCTGGTGCACCTCGTGTATGGGGTATTCCACTCAGTTAAGGACATGGTTCGCGCAAGAGTGCGAAGTTGTCTTGCAGCGTCGGTCCTTGAGAGCGGAATGGGAACACAGCGGTCTTCATCGCCTGATGTCCGGGCTGCCTTATCTGCGGAGTCATTTCCACTGATACCGCAATGGCCTGGTATCCATTGAAAATATATCTCATGTCCTTTTTCTTGTAAATTTTGCACAAGTACCGCGATTTCGTATGTAAGGTGGTTTTGCTCCACGTGTCGAAGAAAGGACTGTATACTTTGTAGAGCTGATCTTGAATCACAGAAGATTGCCCACTTTGCAGCACTCTCAGCGTGTATAATATGAAGCGCTCCGCGGAGAGCCGCGAGCTCTGCAGCTGTAGATGTGGTGACGTGGGAAGTTTTGAAGTGCTGGGTGACTCCCATTCTTGGGATAACTATAGCACCACCGGAACTGGTTGATGTGGTTGAGCCATCGGTATAAACTTCTGTGCAGCCCCTGTACTTCGCATACATGTGTAACATGCTTAGTTGTTTGAGTGCACATGGTGGTAAGTCCGACTTTCTCAGAATACCAGGGATGTTCAGGCAAACTTGAGGATGGTTCACACACCATGGAGGAATTGAAGCCTTTGTTGTATTTGCATACCCTGACGAAAGAGAGGCACGGTGGGCGAGGACCTTTGAACTGAACGTTGTGCGGGGTCGTTCCACTGGAAGACCTGCGAGGTGGTGATTAGGGGTCCGGGCACAGTGTCTTATGTGCACACGCATTGTTTCAATGGTTACATGCGTTCTGACATTGTGATCGCGAGCGATTGCTATAACGTCTGTCGACGACGCGCTCTTTGGCAGACCAAGGCATATTTTCAGGGCTTGGGCTTGGATGCCTTGGAGTGTATTCAAGTTAGTTTTGCAGGTGTTCGCGATCACTGGTAGGCTGTACCGCAGGAATCCAATGAAAAGGACTCGGTACAGCTGTAGCATAGATGTAATTGACACTCCCCAGGTCTTTCCTGCTAGGAATCTAAACATGTGACAGATTCCTGTCAACCGTTTCCTCACATAGTTCACATGGGGTGTCCAGGACAGATTTCTGTCAACAATCACTCCCAAAAATCGGTGACTTTTGCTATAGGGGATCACCTGCCCGTCGAGGGTTATGACGTATGGCGACATTAGTTTCCTGGTAAATGCCACCACAGCACACTTTTCACAGGCTAGCTGCAGACCTTGCTCACGGAGGTAGGATGATGTCAAGGAACCTGCCTTCTGAAGCCGCGCACGAAGCTGAAGTCGTGTCACAGCCGATGCCCATATGCAAATGTCGTCGGCATAGATGGAGAGCCGAACGGTGCCAGGAAGGATGCCGGCGAGTCCAATGAGCGTTAGATTGAAGAGAGTTGGGCTCAGTACTCCGCCCTGGGGAACTCCACGGCTACTGTAATGTTGAGAGGTTGGGCCATCCTCTGTAAGTATGTAAAATGATCGCTGCTCTAGGTAGCTACTGATCCACAAATAGGTCTTGCCACCAAGTCCGACTGCTTCTAACGTGCTCAAAATTGCTTCGTGTGTTACGCTGTCGTATGCTCCCTTAACATCTAGAAACATGGCAGCAGATAATCGTTTGCGGGACTTCTCGTGCTCGACATATGTCACCAGGTCAATCACGTTGTCTATGGAGGAGCGACCACGCCTGAACCCGGACATCGCGTCTGGGTATATCTGGTAGTGTTCAAGTACCATTCCAGCCGTGCTAGAATCAATCTCTCCATGAGTTTTCCAACGCAGCTTGCAAGTGCAATTGGTCGATATGGTGCAATGTCTAAAGGCGACTTCCCAGGCTTAAGCAATGGAATTATGCGACTCGTCTTCCATTCCTTGGGAACCATGCCCGTCTCCCACGAGCTGTTGTATAAGAGGAGCAGCACCTTCCGAGCCTCTTCCCCTAGGTTACGTAAGGCACGGTAGGTTATATCGTCTGGTCCTGGCGATGACGAACGCTTGCACAAAGCAAGTGCAGCTTCGAGTTCACCCATAGTAAAAGGGCAGTCCATGCGGGGGTCGCATGATGTGGGTAGGTGGTCGGGCATCAAAGTCCCAGCGGAGCTTGTAAAGGTTCCAGCGATCCCCCTGCAGAAACTGTCTGCGATGTCTATCTCGCTGCACTGTTGGTGAAGGGACAAAGACCTGAAAGGGTGACGCTGCTGAGGGGTCCCACGGAGGCCGCGAACAGTTCTCCATATCAGAGACAGAGGTTTTCTTGGGTCCAAAGATTCGCAAAAAGATCTCCACCTTTGCGATGCGAGTTTGTCTAAACGACGATGAATTTTCTTTTGAGTCCTTCTGGCCAACCTCAAGTCATGTACAGACTTTGTACGCCTGTACCTACGCTCTGCGCGGCGACGAATTGCACGGAGCTTTTCCAGCTCGATGTCATATTGAGCGCGTGTAGGTATTTGATAATGTCAAGAACGAGGCGAGCAGATGATCACAGATAGATAGATAGATAGATAGATAGATAGATAGATAGATAGATAGATAGATAGATAGATAGATAGATAGATAGATAGATAGATAGGTGCGGTCAAAGTGACTGAAGTTCGCCAAGAAATGCTTCGCATTTAAAACACGCACTTGCACAAAGCAAGCGTAATCGGCGCTTTCGATCGTCCCCGTCTGCTTCGCGAGCCGAACACCGATCGGCCACATTATCGCCGGTATGGGAGACAAAAGGAAGCGTCTTATTTTTCTGTACAAGAACCGCCACTGAACGGATCGAAAACAAGCGATATTCGGTATGCATTACCATCACACGTTCACCCCGCTAACGCTGCCAGCCGGAACCGATCACGTACACACAAACCATACGGGATCGCGCGCCGCGTAAACGGTGTTGCGGCAGGCACCGGCCCTCACGTACACCGCGTAGGAATGCCGTGAGCTCCTCGCACTCGCCCTTCTCTTATATATATGGGGGGCTTTAGCGAAGAACGCTGGCGGCTCTAGCACGGGGGATGCCTCGCTCTCGCGCTTGTTGGTGTGTACGGGCGCTGCGGCGCGGCAGGAAGCGAAAGATCGATGCAGTGCCCTCGTTCTGGTGGCGCATTCGGGCGTTGAAGCGGAACTTGTTGAGGAAGCAGCCATAGGGGGGAAGAGGGTGCGGAGTTTTCTTGCGTGCCGAAGCACGTGAAGGGCTTTCTCTGAAGCACCCTAGGGGGAAATCGCGAGTGCGCGCGTGAAAGACAGAGTTTATCACAAAGAAGAGGTGCTCAGCCATCTTTTTTTTTTTGTTTGAATGGCAGAAATGGCAAACACTGACGCGGGTTGGAGAACAGCGCGTCGCTGGTTACAAAGCGGCCCTCTTCAATGTAAACAGGAAGCCATTGAACGAAGTAGGCAGCGCTTGCTCTCGCGGGCACGCTTCGTGCGAATGGCGACGCCGTCGATCGAGAAGAAAAAGTTTCTGTTGCCGCTCCGCGGCCGGAATAGAAAAAAAAGCGAGCTGGGAGGCAAACAGCAATGCCGGAGCGTGGAGAGTCATTCGCGAGTCGTGTTGTGTGGAAAGAGCGTCTAGACCGATCGCATCGTTTGTTAGTGCCTTTTGTGGGACACGCTCTTTTGCTGCTGGCAGACACGACGTCGGTGGTTCCGTGTCAACGCCTGTATAGCAGATAAAAAATATTAGTACTTGAAGTGTTTCTTTTTCTGACCGATAAGGTGATTAAGCACAAGGGAGAAAAAAAAAAACGTACGATTAAAGGCTATAGCGAAAGAAATACGGCGGGATACATCTTACGCGGGAAAGTGGTAGCCCACGTGGCCGCTTTGACTTTCTTGTTTCCATAGAAACAGGGGTGATGAGTGTGCTTACGTAGATAACTCGATGTTTTGGCGAACTCTATACACGAAATACAAGCTAGAATAGACGCTCAGGGGAAGATGGAGGCTTGAATAGATGAAAAGATCGCTAAAAACGACGGAGAACACGGAATAGGCCCTGGAAACAACGATATTCCCTATTCACCATCGTTTTTAGCGATCTGTCCTTCTATACACGAAGTAGCATAATTGTGCGACAGCTACCGTAAGGTTGTTAAAGCGGGAAGTGTAATACAAAATGGACGTATAATGGAAATTGACCTAGCCAGCATATGCCATATGAGACGAGATCGTTTTTTTCTCTGTACTGGGATTGACCAGTCGAATACTTCAACGTGTGATATCGCCGATAAGCCTGCGTATTAAGAAATCACATCCCAGTGGTTCTTGCCTCGTCCGTGCCTTTTTAAGCACCATATTAGTGCTTAAAAAGGCAAGGACGAGGCAAGAACCGCAATGCGAGTGTAGCCCGGGAAAGCTACGCTTCTGAATGAAACCTGAGGCACGCTGTCTCGTTGCTCTCACGCCACTCCTCGGCCCCTCCATGTGCGCTGCATCATCCTTAACCGACCATTCACTCCACCGAGGATATAAATTTGTTCCACAGTTCATCCATAGTTCAAGTCGTATCTTAAGCTATAGAAAGAATCATCAGACACCCGGCGGTTGAAGCGGTGGAAATCAAAGGTAGAGATGCTGTCAGTCGCGCATCAGTCTGTTTATCGAAGAAAGACATGCTGTTTCTGTCGCGTCAGCCGCCTGCTTGAGGGGCGGGTCATTTGGTTCGCGTGTGTCCTCCCGCTCCTCAAGTTTTCCTTTGCGCAGTGTGCATATGTATATATGTGACCACGCGAAATAAAAATCACTGAGTTGCTAGTAGCGCTGTGTCCCGTCTCGTTGTTTTTCTTCGTCCGCGTTTGCTGTGCGCCTGAAAAGTTGTGCTTTACTAACCCACCAGTCGATCATTTCGTATAATTCAGTGAATCTTGATACGGCCCAATGTGAACCAGTGATCAGAATAACGAAAGTGATGTCGACATTTCACGTAGATTTTCTACGTTATTCGTAATAAGTAATAAAAACACAGCCACATTTACACGGAGTAGGCGTGTTTTTATAAAACTCGCTATACCGTATGGTGAAGAACCTCTACCTTTTTCTTATTACAGTGAGAAGGAGTCCAACGAGAGCGAATCCATCCTAGGGAATAGCGACAAGAACTGATCCCCTTATTTACGTTGTAATAAAAGGGAAAAAAAATGCGAAGATACAATTATCCGAGAAAATCGGGCATCCCTTTGACCGTGGTGATGGAACAGAAGGGTAGAACAGGAGATTGGCGAAAGACAAGATAACACATTGTACGCTCCCATACGTACGCATACGTAAGCACAAACGATCATATACAGAACTGTGTACATACGCTCGTGAGCAAAGGTGGCAGGTTGCCAGACCATTCGGTTGCAACATTACGGGAATGCTACAGTACGCTGAACGCGGTTGACAGATGGAGGAACGCATTCCATTTTTAGCCCGAGTGGATGCAGCCGCTAATGCTAATGCGTCGCGAGGCGTGTTATGGCTACATATTGTATTTAACGTTCGCGCTTTCGCTGTTGGGGCAGCGCAATGTGGGAAGCTTGTTGTCCTCGCGCCACTAATAGGACTCCACCGTGTGCTGCGTTTACTTTTCATGCAAAGGACACATGAAAGGAAAGGCGTGCTTATTTTGCGAAAGTGTAGGTTTCGTTTGCTCAGCACGACTGTTTACGAAGATTATGACCGACGGCCTGCACAGCTTTCGCTTCTATAATAAACTTACATATAAACAAAAGTGACAAAGCAGTATAATGATAAATTCTCGGGATTTACGTTTCGAAACCACGTTGTGATTATGAAAGGTGCCGGGGAGGAGGGTAACAGAAATTTTGATCAGTTGGGGTTGCTTTACGTCTACTGACATCGCACTGCCCACAGGGTCCCTAGAATGTCGCCTCGAATATGGAAAATGAGTTCTGCGTGAATTCCGCAAAGTGGAGTAACGCTTATTAAAGGGAAAAATAACATCTATTCGTTGCTGCTCATCTTCTCCTCTCTTTCTGAGGACGGGAGAGGGTGTGCAACGGCGTACATAAACGAGCGCTGGCCAAGGCAGTCGCCGCCCGGACGAAGACAGGTCCGCTTGTGAAAACTTTGGCTCCTTCGACGTTCCCTGTTCTAAATCGTGTTTTGCGACCTTTTAATCTACCCGTCTGTAGCACAAGGCTACAAGGAAATCCATTCGGATTTCTCAGGAATGAAAGCTTCGTAATTGCCGAAAAATTCGTCCTGGTAGCGGGCTTGAACCAGGGACCAGGAAAATCACGGGACCAAGGACCAGGACGAATTTTTCGGCAATTAGGAGGCTTTCACTTCTGAGAAATCCGAATGGATTTACTTGTAGCCTTGTGATACAAACGGGTGGATGTTGGCCTTTCCTTCCAGCCTTTCGCCTCCATCGAAATGCTGTGACCGCTGCTAGGATTCCATCCCAGGAGCTCCGAGTCAGCAGTCGAGTACCACAGCCACTAGAACACCGCGGTTGGTTATCTCACATGCGAAGCAGTGTACATGCGTAAAAGAGGAACATACATGTAGCGTTTTGCGCTGATATCGGACTAGCTTAGAGGGAAATCTCACAGCACGTCTGATAGTATGTTTATCTCAAGCGAGAGGTTACAGAGAAATGCTGCACGTGCGTTTTCAATATTTGAAGTGATTACTACTTCTTGAGGGAACACTTCTATTTTTCCATGAGGCATGCATGGCAAGTGCTTTCCGAGGAAAAATCCGCAAAACATTCGTTCGTCTGTGTGTGTCACTTCTGTCATCTGTCCGTTTCTTTGGCTGGTTTTTACTTCTAACATCATGTACCGACTTACCCAGATTTCAACACTTCGAAGAGCAGCTTCTCGATTTAAAAAAAATATTAACTATTATCATCGTATCGACTTGTGGACAAAGAAGAAGACAAACATAGATTCTTTGCTACGGTGCGGCTTGTCGCAAAATGTAAGTTCTCAGCTATGATTTGGAAAGGACGCATAAGAACAATCCTTATCACAGAAACTATATATGTCGATAATGTAAAACAAAAATTAACACTACATACCACATGGATGGAGCTTTCTCGTGAGCATGATATCCTTGCAGGCTCTAACTAATCAAACTACATGTTTTAGATGCGGATCAGCCGTCGAAATAATTAGCGGCCGCAATAGAGGCGTTGACATTGAACGTATTCGTAGGTACCCTCTGACGCCATCAGCCACAAGGTTGTCTAACCTGCTACTCTAGGGACAGACGGACGAAAACAGTCTCCACAGTATGTAATAGAGGACTTTGTAACGGAAGCTCTGTGCAGTAATGTGATTCTGAGAGCGTCCGTTGTAGTAGCGCGTTACCTACTAGGAACGCGCTACTAGGAGGGCGCGTTTGGGAGGCGCGCCCTCGGCGCGTGCCTCCCGGCGCGCGAGCTCTCTCACTCTTCCATCTGCTCTCTTGTGAGAGAGAGAGAGACAGAGAGAGCGAAAGGCGCGCGTTGACTATGGCAACGCTCTTTCTTCTATGAACGCTCTAGCAGCTCGCAAAGAAGGAGAACGCGCCCTCACCGCGAGAGACAAGCTTGATGCAGGCAGCGTCTTCTAGCGAGTTTCTTGATTGAAAAATACAGACTGCTCGCGCTGGAGAACAGTTCACCGGCCACCCATATATATATATATATATATATATATATATATATATATATATATATATATATATATATTGTAATGGAGAAAAGCTTCACTGGGGCTCGGACGCTCGCGCTTGCAAAGCGGGGCTAGAGAAGCAGAGGAAGACGACGTGGAGAATAGAACAGCCGGCCTGCAGCTAAGGCGCTGTGTCTACGTCTCTCTTCTTTACAATATATATATATATATATATATATATATATATATATATATATATATATATATATATATATATATATATATATATATATATATATATATATATATATATATAGGCACTGGATTCGTAGCGTGCGCGTTAACTAAATTAATCCGGAACTCGGCACGATCTACGATGAACCTCCGGAGCTTCGCCCACTCATCATCATTCACTCCGTGGATATGCTGTGAATTTTTTCGGCAATTAGGAAGCTTTCATTTCTGAGAATTCCGAATGGACTTTCTTGTAGCCTTGTGCTGCAAAACGGGTGGATGTTGGATTTTCCTTCCAGCCTTTCGACTCCATAGAAGTGCTGTGACCGCTGCTTGGAATCTATCCTGGGACCTCCGAGTTAGCAGTCGAGTGCCAAAGCCACTAGACCACCCCGGTGGGTTAGTGCATATGCGAAGCAATGTGCATGGGTAAAAGAAGAACATACATGTAGCGTTTTGCGCGGATTTCGGACTAGCTTAGAGGGCAATCTTACAGCACGTCTGCTAGCAAGTGTACCTCAAGCGAGAGGGTACAGAGAAATCCTGCACGTTCGTTTTCAATATTTGAAGTGATTAGTACTTCCTTGAGGGAGGAGTTCTATTTTTCCTTAAGGCATGCATGGCAAATGCTTTCTCAGAAAAATCCGCACAGCATCCGTTCCACCGTGTGTGTCTTCTCTCATCTGTCCGTCTTTTTTGGCTGGTTTCTACTCCTAATATCATGTACCAACTTACTCAGATTTCAACACTTCGACGAGTAGCCTCTTCAGTTAACAAAACTTAGCTATTATCATCGTATCGACTTGTGAACAAAGGAGAAGGCAAAGATAGGTTCTTGGCTACAGTGTGGCTTGTCGCAAAATGTAAGTTCTCAGCTATGATTTCGGAAGGGACGCATAAGAATAATTGATTGATTTTGTGGGGTTTAACGTCCCAAAACCAGCTCTGATTATGAGAGACGCCGTAGTGGAGGGCTCCGGAAATTTCGACCACCTGGGGTTCTTTAACGTGCACTGATATCGCACAGCACACGGGCCTCAACATTTGGCCTCCATCGAAATGCAGCCGCCGCGGCCGGGATTCGATCCCGCGACCTTCGGATCAGCAGCCGAGTACCATAACCACTAGACCACCGTGGCGGGGCCGCATAAGAATAATCCTTATTGCGGAAACTATATATGCCGATAATGTAAAACAAAAATGGACACGACATACCACATGGATGAAGTTTTCTTGTGAGCATGACATCCTTGCAGGCTCTTACTAATCTACCTACATGTTTTAGTTGAGGATCAGCCGTCGAAATAATTAGCGGCCACAATAGAGGCGTTGACTTTGAACGTATTCGTAGCCACATCAGCCACAAAGTTGTCTAACCTGCTACTGTAGGGACAGATGGACGAAAACAGTCTCCACAGTATGTAATAAGAGGACTTTGTAACGGTAGCTCTATGCAGTAATGTGATTCTGAGAGGTAGGGTACTCTTCCTAAAAGAAAAAGAAAGAAAGAAAGAAGAAAGAAAGAAAGTGGAGAAGAATGAATGAAAGAAAGAAGCCACTAAAGCCATAGGAAAGGTATTGCTGTTCAAACGGCGGGTCAGTCTAGGCAAAGCCCTCACGAAGCGATCTTCTACGCGTGGGTGATGATAACGCGATGCAAAAGAATATTCGGGCACATGCCACGCATTGCGGGAATCTATGCCGTGCGAAACAGGGAGCGACAAAACTGCCCATGCCGAATCGTTTCACATTCAGCCAACTGTTACGACTAGGCTGAACGTCCTTGTGCGAACTCAGTATTTGTCTGCCTAACGTGGGCTTGGCCACCTCGACGCTACATTTGCTGCAGAAGGGTAACTAATAGTACGGCGTAACTCTGGCACTTAGTTTGTGCACATACGTATGTTTTGCCGAAGAGAAATGCACGCTACTACGTGCGGATGTGTACATCATACGTGTCGTTTGGTGGAGTGACTGTAAAGAGTCGAGCAAAGATGAAGCACGCTTAGCAACAGTAGAAAGTGCTGGCTCTTTCATTGTTATAAGAACGAGTAAGACACGCTATTACAGCGCTTGACGTTAGACAAACAACGCTGATGCGATAGATTCACCTACGATATCCGCCACATGCGAGGTGCCGCTGGGGACAAGGCGTAGTGCTTGCTTCAATCCGCGGAGCGAACGGAGGTTAGATTCCTGCAACCCCATCATGCGGTACGTCGTGTTCAATCTGTCAAAACGCCTGCGTTTGTCTGTCTCCTTGTAGTGTGCATATTTCAATCGCACGATACAACTGAAGTTGTGGGTTTTAGGGCCGAAGCACCTTAGGTTCTCGAACTGTAGGCGTCTCTCGTCGCGTTCTGTGTCACAGCAAATCAAGTTGTCGAACAATGGCAAAAAAAAACAAGAAAAAAAAAACAAGTGCATAATGAATGAAACCAGTTCGAAATAGACTAACGTTACTTTTAAGACTAATTAAAAAAACGAATAGTCCGGATTTAATGGCGGTAATAACAGAAATTGGTGAAATTCCGTCTCTAAATTGGCTTCATACGCCAGGTTTTCTCCTGTAAATCATACTTCTTAGCATGCTGCGGCGTGTAACACGAAGACAACTTACGGCTAGTTTGTCTCGCGTTTGATGGCTTAGGTCCGGTTCCAAGCAAAAGAGGGCGCCACCGCCTCAGCAAGCGTCTTCTGCCTCTCATTGCCCATTAGCAGCGATCGAGGTGTTGCTGTGGGAAACATCGGCGCACGCTGCGTGTTTCGCACTTACCCAGGTTTCACCTTAGTGAAGCTGGTCCGGGATATTTCTTCATTGCACGCAAACTGCATTGTCATGAAGTTTAGAATCTATAATTTCGTTGGGTCATTGATCGACATGGGCTTTAACGTGAACATTGAATCGCCTGTAGCGCATACCTGCACACCCTGCGCCAGGCGCTACGGCTATGAGTTGCATGTGACCGTGCTATCCTTGGTTGTGACGTACGTAACAACAGTATCACGTTGGAGACGTCAAGATCAATCAGTCGTATTCGTCGTATAGCCATACCCTACCGAATGAGACGGCCAGGAGATCCTGGAGACGTAAGCGGCTAGACAGACAGACAGACAGACAGAAAAGAAGAAAGAAAGAAACATAGATAGATAGATAGATAGATAGATAGATAGATAGATAGATAGATAGATAGATAGATAGATAGATAGATAGATATTATCAAAATGACTGAAGCTAGCCAAGAACTGCTTCGCTTTAATAGGTGAGCTGTAAACGTGAATTGATGTATTGTCACAATGGCACGTGTGATTGGATCGAATTGAGGAAATGTGCCGTAAATAGCACGTAACGCACAAGAAAACGGGGCACGAATATCATTTGGATGGTAGGAACCCGCGAAACTATTCATTTACGCTGATTTGAATACATTATCTATGGTACTAATAGATCGGAGAGAGAGACAGAAATCCTTCTATTTCTCCACTTTTCTCAAACGCTTCGTTCGTGCTTTTCCGTGCCGCAATGTGGAACTGACAATCAGGTGAACGCTTGTAGTCTACCCTTGATTTTTTCTCAGTCCTGCACCATCTCCCTCGTGTCCTGTGTCGGGAAGGTAGCGGAGCATGTCTTCATCAATAAACTAAGCAGATGTCTCTTAGACAACAGCATCTATACGCACAACTTAATAGGCATCCGAGTCTGACTCTTGTCGAAGGACGCCATGAAGATGATGAAACATCAAATCATTGACAGCAGTATCAGAGGCACAAGGACCCCGCCAGTACTCAACCTTGAGAAGGCGTTTGACGTTTTCTGCGAATACACCTTGGACTGTCGCCGACCTCAAGCTCATCTCCAGACTGCATAGCCACATCCGTTCCTACACGACGGGGACGAAAGCGATGCTACGGGTCGGGGCCTTTTTCCTTGACGAGGTCCTCCTGGGCCCTTCTGGAATGCCGCACGGCTCCGCCATTACGTCCACTCAATTCAACGTCTGCATGGTCGGCCTCTCGAAAATATTGGCCCAGGTCGAATGTATCAAGCACACCATGTATGCCGACAACATGGCGATCTGGTGCAGCGGCTGTAGCGAGGGCAAGTGGAAAGCGTCGTGCAAGAGGCCGTTGACTTCACGGAGCAGTAGCTGCTACCGGAGTGAAGTTGGTTGGACTGAAGCTGCTACCGGACTTCGCAGATTCTGTTGGCGTTTTCTTGGTCGATGTTGTACCACAGATAAGCAGCCTGGTGCGCCCTTCTTGCTGTAGTTGAAATAACCGACTGGAAGATACGTTCTCGAAGCCTTCTATACAACATGATACATACCACTTCACACACGTGATATATCAAGTTCGTACAAACAACCTTTGTTTAGTAGCGTGTTCACAATACATTGTTAGAAGGGTAACGTTACATACCTTCGTTATCTAAAGTTTTATAGCCATAACATTCTGTTGATATTAACAGATACGGCAGTGATCCTAGGATAAGCAGGCCATAGACGCTGCGGCTTAGAATCATTAAGGTGTAAGGAAAGTGGACGTAACCGTGTTAGCGCGTTCACGATACAGTGGCGCGTCCCTCATATTCACACTGTCTACTCCTTAACACATGGAAGGAGCGTAATGACGTTGAATATCATTGTAATGCTCCTTTTCCTAAGTGGCTGAGTTCACACGCGTAGTACACGTACGAACTCATGGAAATTGCACTGTGTTTATATTGGCTTCAAGTTTCTATAAATACACGGTTGGTACACAATTTACCAGAAACGGACAGCTTACAAAGGAGCTCTTTTTTCTTTCTTTTTGTTCACATGTAGACGGCGCGGAGAGATTTTGGTCAGCAAGCTTAGTTCCCCTTAGCGTTTATACATATTTTCAATCAGATGCAAAGCAAGCAATGCGAAAAGAAAGTCTTCGAAATTTAAACAGAGAAGCGTGGCATTACAAAGAGATATAATTTCTGCCAGTACTGCAAACTCACGGTGGCTCTGTAATCTCGCTAACCGCCGAACAAGGGAAAATCGCTTTGACGCCAGACATCGCTTTTGGCAGACTGCAATCCTCAAAGTCGATTTTTTGTCAAAACAAGATTACAGAAAAATGAGCCATATTCTTTCCGCGTCAGCACTGTACGAAACGCCTAAAAAACTTCTCATAGAAATTTCGTGCCCGGTGTTATTGTTACGTAAAGGGGAGGAAGACAAAACTGCTTTTTAAAGCTTTTCTTTCAAGTAGCAGTGCACATATACAGCAGCAATAAGATATCGACATTTCTTCTTGTTACTATGGTACCGAGAATACCGTTGTAACAGGACAAAGAACGGAACGAAAGGCCTGCCAGCCTTTTCGCTTCACCGTAATTGGACGTAAGCGGTTTAACTGCATAATCGTCAAAAAGCTTGGGATACCGCCAACGAACGACGTACGTCGTCTTTCGTCAGATGTTATGAATCCCGCGGCTCTAGTCCCATGTCAGACCGGCGCTTGCGAAGAGCCACTTTCTTTCCTTTTCTTCTTCGTGAAAGCCTGCCCTGCGTTGCCGGCTCCAGGCATCAAAAGACCGCGCCGTGCCGCAGTTCTGCAACACGAGGAGGGGTGGAGACTACCTTGCAGTACCGGTGTTTATTAGGAGCTTACAAGGAATCATTTCTCTCTCGCACTCTCTTTTCTTTCTGCACTCGCTCGTCTAGCCGAGAGAACAAACTAGGGGCAGGGCCAGTGCGGTTAACCGGAATAGAATACGGCCGGCTACACCGTGATCCGCAGTTCTAAGCCGGGCGAGGGGAGCAACGGGGAAGTAGCGGTGGAGTATAGGGAGAAGAAAGGAGACTTCGCAGGGGAACGAGAGAGGGAGCGTCAGGTCGCTTGCATCCCCTGAGGAGTTTTCGCCCGAGCCTTTCGTGGGATCGCCTTCCCCGACGCCTGAGCTCCTAACGAGCTGTTCTTAGGGACCGCGCGCGGCCGCTGATTTGCATCCTGACTCGCGCAGCTCACCAGCTTCCCATTTTTCCCCCTAACTCCCTTCTCTCCCCTCCCCCCCTTTTTTTCTATATAGAAGCATGACCTCAGAGGGAACACTCATATAGCGCAGGCTAAATTTCGCGAGGTCGCGAGTCTCACGCGCAGTGGCTGTGAACGAAGGGCTCTGACTCTAGCCGTTTCTTTTCTTTGTTCTTTTATCTTCTTTTTTGTGGCGAATGATAACTCACACGAACGCGTAGCGGCTGCCGGGTCCGGCACTCGCCTTGGCCCGTGGTGCTCTCGATGGTGTTGGCAACGGGTTGCTGCGAGGGGTGCGCCTGATGAGCTCGAAATTACGAGCGAGACGCCTACAACTGCACGGGCACACCGAGCCGGGATGTGCTTGCAGCAAGAAGCGCTGGACAGTTGTTTGTTTAGTTTGACGGAAGAACCGGCAGATTTTTTCCTGCCTAATCCTTCTTGCTTCTTTTTTCTTTCAACTTGCGATGCTGGTTTGGCCAACTTTGGTAAGCTGCCAGTTAGAGGCGTAAGCGAAGAAGCGAGTTGCTGGCTTTTGAATGCCCTTTGCTTCTGGGGTAATGACGCCACTACAATGTGGCCACTCTCAGTAGAGCTCGTGCTGCCCATGTGTTGGTTCTTTGCACGACTGTGAGACATTGGATGGCCGCAATCGAAAGCGAGGCACGCACGTTTTTGACGGCATCTGGGAGTCTTCTTCAAATGCGAGGGATGGCATTGGGATGTAATCGCGCTTTCTGAGAAGCCTGGGTTGCGAAAAACTGTGATGAGAACGCGTGCAAACATTTTTACGAAAGAGCAGGAAATAGACATGGGTGCGTGCGTGTGTACATGAAGGAAGGCTGTTTGGCAAAAGTAGGAGAACTTTGCCTACGGACACTCCTATAACGTGCTCTGCACTGTATAGGTACATGGGCGAAATAAGCGACGCACAGAATACATGCAAGAGAAATATAACGCAACACAGTAAAACAACGTTAGTTCAAGCCAATACGATGTAAATAAAATACAAATAAGCGAAGAAAACCGGCATATTTAAAGCGCCGTTATCTAGATAGCGTTTGGCTAGGAAAGCTACATTGCCTATTAACCACTTAGTTGCGGCAATTCATAGTGCAATCTCTGGTCCACAATATATGCAGTGATCCTTACAAGAGATTGTAATTGGAGAATAAATGTGCTGTTGGCTGCGGTAAATTCATCCTGAAGGAAAGGTATATGTTTTGCAGGTGAAGTTAAGACGAACGTTGTGCAGACACATTGTGAAGGTTCTGGACCTCTTCAGAGGCATTGGTATACATAACTAGTCATGCATTTTTTTTAAAATAAGAAGTTAATTTAGCAAGAGAAATTCTGCTCACCACGCAACTGGTGTAATTATATAGTAGTCAAAGTTTCAAGTTCTACGGCATTCGGCTGCTGATCCGAGGGTCGTGGGATCGAATCCCGGCTGCGGCGGCTGCATTTCGATGGAGGCGAAATGTTGAGGCCCGTGTGCTGTGCGATGTCAGTGCACGTTAAAGAAACCCAGGTGGTCCAAATTTCCTGAGCCCTCCACTACGGCGTCTCTCATTACCACAGCTGGTTATGGGACGTAAAACCCCATCTATCAATCAAGTAATCAAAGTTTCGAGTTTATTGCAAACAATGTAGCGGTACATAAGCGCAAGTCATAGCACGAACTTAGGTCCCATAGAGTGGAGAAACGGAGTTGTTTTCGTATCGGTGGGCTTAGGACAAGAATGAGTCGAACCTAAGAGAAGAGGAATGTGCGCCTTCAAACGTTTTCGTGGTCGGACCGCGAGCGTTTCGTGTGTATTTAGAGCGTCGCTTCAAAAGTGTAGTGCGTGTCTCGGTAAAGGAATAAAGACAAGAAAGCCCACAGGTTGCAGAATAGCGAAGTCCGAGAGGCCATTGAACGGTGGCACGGAGAGCAGGAAAACGAAGCTTGACGTGAAAGGGGCATGAATCGCAGGACAAAAGAGTGGACACAGAATAGAAATAATATAAACCCAAGAAATAGGTAATTGACACTCGCGCCAACGAAAAGCAAAACTTCGAAAAGCACGCGGGAGAAACAGGGCAACATCCGAAAGCGCCATGAAGTCACTAGAAACCTAAATGAAACGTAGATTTTGTGCGCCCATATACAAGAAGAGAAAGAGAAACATTGTGGTAGGAGATACAGCGGAATACATTAAAGAAACTTTAAATGACAGAGCTGCTTCTGGGGACATAGTTTTTTTTTGTTCTTGCAGCGTATGAATAGTGAAGCTGTCGGGACAATATCCCAATATCATCGTTGTGAATTGATGGTGATGACCAGGGCAGCAGTAATAATAATAATAATAATAATAATAATAATAATAATAATAATAATAATAATAATAATAATAATATTAATAATAATAATAATAATAATAATAATAATAATCAATCAAATGTTTATTTAATGTGCCCAGGAACAACCGTAAGGTCTTTGTACTGGCGCACGGAAAAATAAATAACAAAAAACAATACAATAAGGACTCTACAGAAAAAAATTCTAATAAAAAACAGCAAAGGCCAACATTCATAACAAAATATCATGGATCAAAACGTTATAAAATTGCAGATATACAACTATGCGCAGGCAAAACAAGAAAAAAATTAAGAAATAATGAAATTAAAAAATTTTAAAAGTATCAGCAGTGTACGACACTATGTTAGTACAGTGCAAAGCTCGGAGCAGAACAGCGACTGGGACCAGTAAATTTTCGTGAGTTCTTCCTCCCGTTCAGCCAGAGGCCGAACACCAGGCGGTAGTGATGAGTCCGACGGGGAAATTATGAAGAAAGACTTTATACAGAATAATCACAGGTAAAGCCAAGCAAGGCAAACTTATTTACAGGGAGTAATATTTACAACATGGGACTTTCTGCCCGGGCCATGCCCGCCTCGAGCGACTCGAGTGCTGCCGCGCAGCTTGAATAATAATAATAATAATAATAATAATAATAATAATAATAGGCAACGTTTTCCGTCCAAAAACGACCTCAATATGGGACTCGCCTCTTAACGTCAGATCACAACTAATTTCGACCACCCGGGGTTCCTTTACGTGCTACGTAAACACGCGTGTGTTTTTCGCCCTGTCAAAACGCAACCGCCATTGTCTGAATTCGATCTCGCGACATCGACCCCTGCAAGCCAAGTGCTAACTTATCACGGCTAGTCGGAATGGTGGGTCAATGCGGTCTTATTCTAGTGCAGGACATAAAATAAAAGCAAATTGAGCATTTATGGGTACTTGCCGGATGGTCACATGATAGAAAGGAATTCCGAATTGTACAGACAGAGAGACAGACAAAGAACTTTTAATTCCAAATTGTATAGCTCCGGAATAATAGCGACAGTCCATAGGTTTCCTTTGGTGCTGAACTATCTAAACACATGTTTGTTTGCTTTTATCTTAAAGCCTTACATGCGAGATGAGTCGAATAATTTAGCCTCTTGGATATCCACGGTTACGCTAACTCTGCGAATAATACTTCGGAGACGTCTCGAACTAGCACAGGATATCTTACGGAGCTTGCTTTAAACTGGGTGTATTAGGGGCTTTGAAGATAAAATTTACCATTCCGAGCCCCCCGCCGTACTTATATCCAATATTTGTACCACGGTGGGCTAATATATATTGGACACTAATGCAAAAAACAAGAATAAAAGGTCCCTTGGTATTCGAGAGCGGCTTGTAAAACAACATAGGGAGAAAGAAGCGGTAACCAAGTTCTTGAAACCGCAGGCAAATCAAGTAGATGCTTAATGAAAATGCGACATTAAGTGGGCGAAGTATTACGAGGTGTTGTCGCCTTCGTCTCATGTGCGCTAGTTTCTTGGCACCTCTTTTGCTCCGTCACGGTGGTCTAGTGACTATTGTACTCCGCTACTGATCCGAAGGTCGCGGGATCGAATGCCGGCCGCGGCGTTTCGGTGGAGACGAAATGTTGAGGCCAGTATGCTATGCGATGTTATTCCACGTTAAAGAACACCAAGGGGTCGAAATTCCCGGAGCTCTCCACTACGGCGTCTCTTATAGTCATATCGTGGTTTTCGGACGTAAAACCCTAGAAATAAATCAATCAATCTCTGCGCCTTTTTTGAAGCACTACATGCCGTATGAAAAAAGAGGCATCTTTCCCCGAGAACCATCTGATGAATAATCAACTGAAACGGTCATCTAGGTTAGAAATCTAGAAAGAAACGCGAGACTAACCATAACCCAGAAATTTATGAAAGGGGGTGGGATTTGAGCACGAAGAAGAAAAATAAATCCGTTAATGTCTAAGGCAAGATGAAGGCAATGCAAGAGGCGGAAATTGGGTGTCAAAATATGACGTAACTGCCTGGAGGTGAGAAACGAAAAAAAAAAGGCGAAAGGATATAATTGCTATAGAGAGGGTATAGCGCTTTGTATTTTGTATAGCGTTATTGATTGTTTTCCCCATGAGCATGGTCGCGCTGTGCCGAAATATGTAAAATTGCTGACGTAGGTTTCCGCGCAGGCACCATCGCGAAATTGAGGAAAGATTGAGGGGAAAGACGAGCACCATATTTTTATCAAGTTTATATTGTTTTAAGGCGAGATAAAAAAAGGATAATTGCGTCCCGGAGATCATATAACAAAAAAAAAAGGCGTAATTCGAAGGAAAGCAGTAGGGTAGTCTAGCGTTCTTGGAAAGATCCACCTCCCTTGCTTATGTATGTGTATTTCTGATTTCCTGCAATGACGGTGGGCTCCTTCCATGAGAAAAGACGGCTGTTCTTGATCGGTCCATTTAAGAAGCGAGGACCGGGATGTCCGCATCTAGTCGCCGGTTTCTCCATTACTCATTAGGAGGCTTGCAGCATACTACGGCTGTATACATGATCCCATTTTTAGGGATCAGGGCATGAAGCAGTGGGCGAAACATGCCGACCTTATTACGTGGTTTAGTGTGGTGTTGCCACAGTGCCAGATGAAACAATGGACCACACGTAAAGGTTGCTTTTTCTGTATTAACAGCATACTTACACTACAGGGTTAAAAGCTTTTGCTGATGCATAGGTTGTTGTTTTCTTGCAGGGTTTAACGTCCCAAAACCAGCTCTGATTATGAGAGACGCCGTAGTGGAGGGCTCCGGAAATTTCGACCACCTCAGGTATTTAACGTGCACTGACATCGCACAGCACACGGGCCTCAACATTTCGCCTCCATCGAAATGCAGCCGCCGCGGCAGGGATTCGATCCCGCGACTCTCGGATCATCAGCCGAGTACCATAGCCACTAGACCACCGTGGCGTAGCCTGCTGCATAGGTCTCGGCGATTTAATGCTTCAAATACGAACGAGTGCTTTCCTTTGACGGACGACAGCCCACCGCACTAGTACCGAAGAAGCTCCCAGGGTACTTTACATCGAAGTAAGGACTAGTGGCGTAACAGCACTTTTAGTTTGCAGCCAACGTTCCGCTATAATGATCGATGGGGTCTTGCGTGCCATAACTACATACTGTTATGAGGCAGGTCGTAGTGGAAGGCTCCGGAAATTTCGACCTCCTCGGTTTTTTGAACGAGAGCTGATATGGCACATCACACGGGGCTGCAGAATTGTGGCTTTTATCTTTTATTTTATATTTTATTTGTTTTTATTCGACCGCCGCGGCCTGCGTCGACCTCACACCTTTCGGTTCAGCCGCTGATCAGCGGGTGACCACTGTATCGCAGAGGCAGACAAGGTCACACCAGGGGTGCTTTGAAACGATGATTTTATCAAAGTGCAGCCTTGCATCCGCCTAACGGAGACACTTTCACCATAGACAAGACCAAGGTATGTCACTGTGCGCAATAGATTGGAACAGCAAAATATGCGCTCGACACCTTGAGACTTATTGGAGTATTTGATATTATATGGATCTACCCGGTCGTAATTTTCAGTGCTTCAATAACCATTCAATATGATGGTTCTGAAATACCGCGATGCAACATTCAGCAGATATTTAATAAGACCTCATTAGAATACTTGCCTTCCTGCGCTCCAGAAGCGACCGTGCGAAGCGACTCTGCGACACCACAGGCTGGCATGGGCACTATGCAGTGACGTCACCTCAAGAATTGGGAGAACATAAACGTATTAGGTTTCCCGTCAGGGATTTTTACAGGAATGGGTTAAAGGGTCTACAAGTATTGTGGTAGAAAATGATACGATAGTTAGGTAGGGCAGCAAAATCATAATGAACCTATGTTATTAAAAAAAGATACAAAATAAAGAAGGCGGAAGGCGGGCGCATAAATTATCAAGTTGACAAGAATTACCACCATTTCATGTCACAAACTGCGAATGTACAGAAGAAAAGGACAAAATATACACAACACCAAGAACGCTTCCAACGTATTGCTGATAGCACGCTCTCACCAGCAAGTTCAACAAATTTGTCGATAGTGGACTGCGCAACCACCATCTCAGCTAAAGTGTTCCATTCCCGAATAGCCCGTGGGAAGACGGAAAAACTAAATGTATTGTTGGCGCAAAAGTATTCCCGGAGTGTAAGTTTGTGATAATGGGTTTCTCTGGTAGTGTTGTAAGAAATGTAGGGGGTTGATTCAAATTTAACCTTGTTATATATGATGAGGTACATAAGTGTGAGGCGGGACAACATCGCACGACTGCCTAACGTGTGAAGACCGATCTCTGATAGTATTTGCGTGGGCGAGTCAGTGCGCCTAGATCTATGAATGAAAGGTGGAAGATAATATACTTGGACGAAGTACATTTCGTGTGGTGTCGCCATACGAAAGCAACGCTGGAGCACGGTTTCTTCGCATAAGCCATTAGGGCGTACCAATCTCGGAGGCCATGGTAGCAACTAAGATGACGGCAGCTGCAGAGCCGAGGGAAGCGTCGTCCACTCCTCTTAACCTGGGTCGCTGTCTTTGACACCTTTGCGTTATGAACCATTACTAACTCGCTCAGCTTTGTGTCGCTGATTTGTGGACTTTTTACGTCCCAAGACCACGCTATGCTATTAGAGGGGCCGTAGTGGAGGTCTCCGGAAATTCTGACCACCTCGGGTTTTTTAACGTGCACCGACATCGCACAGTACACAGGCCTCAACATTTCGCCTCCATTGCAATGCAGCCGTTGCAGCCAGGACTCGATCCCGCGACCTTCGGATCAACAGCCGAGTGCCATAGCCTCCAGACCACCGGGGTGGGGTCCACATAACCATAGCTGGTTTTGCCATGAGAAATGCCATCAATATTAATGAAGAAAGAGGTATCTAGTCCCGATAAGTGATAATCTAAGTGTGCGACTTCATTTCCGGGTGGCGCGTGAATGTAGAGATGGCGTTTCCGCTTGCACACTTTATAACGAGCATTTCTCTTTAGCACCCCACAGAGCGTCGTCGTTTAATGAAATGGCCAGTTTATTTAGTGCTCCGTAGACAGCCAAATAATGAATATACAAAAAAGCAGTTTTTCCTGAAAGGACCGTTTTAGAGGGAATGTAGACAGCGGACCAAATCATTGTTATGGCCCGTGGGCCCGTTTTATGTGGCCCGACGTTTCTGCTTTTACGAGAGCGGCCGATCGCGCGGGTTTAGAACAATTCTGGCTGGCTTTCGCTCGGCGAGGCGCAGGTCCAAGTTTGACGACTTACGGCATAGCTATCAAGCACTCGCTCGCATTCCATTTGCGAACTGACCTACTTCGCGCTTTTTTTGTTCGCTTCAAGGATTTTCAGCAAGGGGCTGTGGATCATGTATATTCCCTGTTTTCTGTCCTGTTCTACATTGGTTTCCTCTGGAGAGAGTGAGGTGGGTCTCACCTCGTCTACTTCATCGCTTTATGTCGTGCCGGGGCGAGAATGAACAAATATACGGCAGCGGTAGACTTTTATTGCAAATACCGAAAGAAAAGCGAGGACGGCAGGTTTTGTCAAAGAACTCCACACTGTTTGCACAATATCCTGCACAATATCCTGGCATCGTGGCGACGATTTAGAGTCAAAAACCCAACAAACACTGCGAGCTATCAAGGCAAGGCCACATTCATCAATTTCATTTGTCGAGTTTGGGGACATCAGTAACCGCAATATGTTAATGTGGCACTCCGTAATAAAAATTTAGCAGTGGCTTAGCTCGGCTATGCCAAGATATACGTAGCGTGAGCAAAGGTTCAACTCATTCTGTTCTGGCATCATTCTGTCGTCTACCCATGGCAGCCTGCAGTGAACTGAATGAGTTGCTCTGCTCTAGCAACCGTCCGAGCCACCGCTAGAGTCAAGGACACCGGGAACGTTCGGCGCGAGCGCGTTGAAACGCGGTCGGCGTCGGCAGCAGCTGTACGCGTCCCACTGTCGCCTGCTTTACGAGGGATGGCGCAACACCACCCGTGCGCATGCGCCGTGCTCCCTTCGCCGTGCGCCTCTCCTCCGTGCTATGGTGGCTCGCCTCTGGAATGGGCAGAGCGGCGAGGCGCGCGCCAGCTGTGCGCCGTGTGGAGCCATTGCTCCTCGCGCATGCGCTCCACGGCTCTCCAACAGCCACGCAAACCTTCTCAACCTTGGTCACTGTAGCTCACGCTATAAAACAACGCCACATAATTTTGACGGCCGGTGCTTGTTTAACTTGTGTCTAAACCTAAGTGCGCGAACGGTTTCGCGTTTCGTACTTGTGGAAAAGAGATAACCGTTGGGCTATCTTCTCCGCCTGTGCTTGAAGGAGGAACATCATGTGTACTGCGTCAGTAACATGAATTGTTCCGCGTACTGGTTGACATTTAGGAGCGCTGTCATGCTTAAAGTAATAAAGAATAGTATATTCCTCTTCCGAAGTGACAGAAGTGATGCTTTTGTGTCATGAGTGGCACCAACTAATGCTTGCAGTAACGTCACCTTCATCTATTATATAACATTTGGGGGACTTCAAGGACACTCCAAAACAACCGCTGTATGATCATTGCTTATTAGGCATACCCAGTCAAAGGAAAATACGCAGCACTCAAGGCATAATCGCGACCACGAATCATAATCTGACCGCAATGATGACTCGGCGGAGTAATGCCCCCCCCCCCCCCTCCCCACTTTGGCCTAGCAAAAACAAGGTCCTCTACACAAGACATTATGCGCTGGACCAACGGAGTGACAGCGACATAGTACACAGCTTCACCGTACAAAGCTACATCTGGTGGTCGGTTCTGCAACTTGTGAGTGCCATAAAATTTATGTGGTCATTCGTACGCTTTACATCTTAAAATCTACTGTTCGTACTTTTACCTGGTCTTTTAGTAGAGCAGGAAAGAGTCAACTTACACTGTTGATTATGCCCTATGAACAGGATATAAGCGTAGTGTTCATTAAACGTGCTAAATCAAAGAAGTGTATTTCGTTATTCTCTATATTTCGTAGAAAGTAAGGAGACGTTGCACGAGTTTCGTTTCGCTCATTTTCCACAGTATGGTGATAAACAGTTACGGCGACATTGTAATTAAATATCTATTGAGTACCCCCCCGCACACTCTCGATGATTGCCTAGATTGAATGAATTCAATGCTTCCGTTTCCTTAAAAAAAGGCTTTTTTTTGCCACTGCAGTAGGTAGAGGGTATGTTACGTATAACATCCGGTGAAAAATTTTGTAGTACCATCACTAAAGCGACCATCAGCAGCAGTGTGCACGAGGTCGAAATAGAATAATGAAGTCAATTTATTCGAATTATGGGGTAAGCGTTCTGACGCCGTCTGGGACAGGCTAGTTGTGCTATAACTCAAGGCTTCGAGAACTCAAAATGTAATGAGTACTAGCACACGCGAACTAACCTGTCATCTCTGTAGGAGCGACATTCTACTTAGGGAAAGTACGCCCGGACAATTTCGGCACCCAACTCTCAAGTGCAATGTCAGTTATGAGAATATGTGCTCAAAGGATTAAAACAAGTAGCTTATCATGGTAGAAGACACCTAACATGATGTGAAGACACTGCCCTTCGCGCAGAGAGACAGTCGTGACAAAAAGTAATCAGACGATACGTCTACACCCCCTGACAAAATGTGATGTTGATCATCTTGACTTTCGTACTGTGCAAAGCGATAACCTCACGCACTGTGATACTTTGGTGGTGCAGGCTGGGCATCCTCTTTCCGCCCTTCTCACACACACGCCTCCTGAAATTCTGTTAAATCGAAGGCCTTCGAAACCACCCGTGTAGCATCATGATCTTGGCAGTTTGAGTCGACGGACTATCGGTTCGGAGGCCATCGAAACGGGCATGTTACACGGGTATAAGTTACGAGATGCAGCATTGGTTGCTCTCTGGATTCATATCAAATCACGTGATCTTGCATAAATTAATTTGGAACCGTGCGAATGTGATTTGATACGTAGGCTGTAACGGTTAACATACAATTACCTGCAAAACCATGGACGAGTAATGCGGCTATTCCCCACAGGGGATTGTATCATCATCATCATCAGCCAATTTTATGTCCACTGCAGGACGAAGGCCTCTCCCAATCCTCGCCATCCTTGCCTGTCCTGCGCCAGCTGATTCCATTTGATGCCTGCGAATTTCTTGATTTCGTCCCCCCATCTTACTCTCTGCCGCCCACGGCTGCGCTTACCCTCTCTTGGTATCCATTCCGTCGTTCTAACTGTCCATCGGTTATCTAGTCTTCTCATCACGTGGCCTGCCCATGTCCATTTTTTCTTCTTAATATCGTTCATTATGTCGGCGACCCCCGTTTGTTCTCTGACCCACTCGGCTGTCTTCCTATCCCTTAGTGTAACGCCTATCATTTTCCGTTCCATCGCCCGCTGCGCGGTTCTTAACTTCCTCTCTAGCTCCTTTGTAATTCTCCAGGTTTCTGATCCGTAAGTCAGTACTGGCAGGATGCAGTAGTTATATAGTTTCCGTTTGAGTGATAGTGGTAGGTTTCCGTTCATGAGTTGTGAATGTCTGCCATATGCGCGCCATCCCATGTTTATTCTACGGTGGATTTCTTTTATATGGGTGGGTTCTCCAGTAAGTAGCTGTCCTAGGTACAGATATTCTTCTACGACTTCTAATGTATGGGTTTCGACCTTGAATAGACGTTTTTTCGCCGTGCCACTTACCATTATCTTTGTTTTCTGCATGTTCATCCTTAATCCTACCTTAGCGCTTTCTCGGCTTAAGTCTTCAATCATCTTTTGCAATTCGTCGCCATCATTGCTAAAGAGTACTATGTCATCTGCAAATCGCAGGTTACTCAGATATTCGCCGTTAATCCTGAGCCCTGTCTCTTCCCAGTCTAACCTTTTGAAGATTTCTTCCAAACATGCAGTAAATAGCATGGGAGAAATTGTATCTCCCTGTCTGACACCTTTCTGTATTGGGATTTTTCTGCTTTTCTTATGGAGGAGCAGGGTGGCTGTAGAATCTTTATAGATGTTGGCTATTGTGTTTATATAGCTATCACATATTCCTTGACGACGTAGTGCCTCCAGAACTGCTGGTATCTCTACCGAGTCGAAAGCCTTTTCGTAATCTATGAAAGCCATATAGAGGGGTTTGTTGTATTCAGCGGATTTCTCGATTACTTGATTGACCGCATGCAGGTGGTCCATGGTAGAGTATCCTTTTCTGAACCCTGCTTGCTCTCTGGGTTGATTAAATTCAAGTGTGGCCCTTATTCTGTTTGAGATAACCTTTGTGAATATTTTGTAAAGTGCTGAGAGTAGACTGATCGGCCTGTAGTTCCTCAAGTCTTTAACATCTCCCTTCTTATGTAATAATAGAATATTTGCGTTTTTCCAGCTTTCGGGTACATTTGAAGTTTTGAGGCATTGAGTGTATAGTGTTGCGAGCTTTCCAATAAGGAAGTCTCCGCCATCTTTGATCAAGTCGGTGGTTATGCCGTCATCTCCAGCCGCTTTTCCGCGGGACATGCCCTGTATTGCTTTCCTAACTTCGTCCGCAGTGACGCATGGGATTTCGTAGTCCTGCTCGGCATTTAATACACTCATGGTGGGGAGACTCCTATTTGAGCTGTATAGTTCGGAATAGAAATCCTCGGCCACTTTGGTTATGCCACTAAAGTTAGTAACGATGTTGCCCTGCTTATCTTTCACTGCATGCATTATGTTCTTTCCCGCACAAAGCTTCCTTTTGGTTGATTTGATGCTGACTCCTTTTCTGACGGCTGCTTCTATTTCTTTCACGTTATGGTTACGTACGTCCCTGACTCTACTTTTACTGATGAGCTTAGAAAGCTCGGCGTATTCTATCATGTCTCTTGAGTTAGTTATTCTCATCTGTTGGCGTTGCTTGATTAGATTTTTAGTAGACTCCGAGAGTTTACTCACAACATGTCTTGGTGCTTTGCCCCCTACTTCGATTGCTGTTTCGGTGATCAGATTAGTAATGTCTTCGTTCATCTTCTCTATATCCTCATTATCTTCCTGTCCTAGAGCCTCATACTTGTTCTTAAGTGCAATGCTAAATTCTTCTCTTTTCGCCCTGACGCTATCGAGGTTGGCCTGTTTCCGTGTGATTAACTTTGTCCTTGTTCGCTTTAGATTGAGGGATATATTCGCCCTTATTAGTCTGTGGTCACTAATTCTAATCTTATTAACCACTTCTGTGTCTTGTACTATACCTAGATCAATGCACATTATGAAATCTCTTTCGTTTTTCGTTTCTCCGTTGGGGCTTTTCCACGTCCATTTCCTGTTCCTACGTTTCTTGAAGAAAGTATTCGTTAAACGGAGGTGGTTTCTTTCGGCGAATTCTACTAGCATGTCCCCTCTGCTATTCCTATCTCCTTCTCCGTAATTACCGATGGCACGTTCTCCTTTTAGTTTCTTTCCTATTTTCGCGTTGAAGTCCCCCATAACAATCGTATATTGGGTCTGTACCTTGTTCATTGCCGTTTCTACATCCTCGTAGAACTGTTCTACAGCCTCGTCACTGTGGTTGGTCGTTGAATAAAACATTAATCATGCAAATGACAAGCACGTGACGTTAGAAACCTGGCATTCATGTTAAAAAAGATGAATAACGGGAAATGTTGCGGGAGTCAATGTTTTTCATAAGGGGACATACAGTCAACACATTCAAAATTCAATCCAGGTTTCGGCTACCCACGGAGTTCGACGAATACTACAGTAACGCCATGATCTTTTATTTTTCGTTTCTAGCGTGCCCCATTGAGAATCCATTTGTCAGGCTAATGTAGAGCACTCGTTCCATTCTCCCCCTCCCCATTTCTGCATTTCAAACCTGGCTCTCTTCTCACCCTCTCCTCTCGAGGGCTGGAGAGAAGGTGCAAAACGTGAGGAAATGAAAGTTTTATAAGGCACTTGCCACACTGACGAAGAACATTCCGCCTGTCGAAACGTTGAATCTACCAGCATTCCCTATTCTTCATTCGTTTTTAAGGATGACTTCTTCAATCGAAACCTACATCTTTCCCCTAGGCTTCTGTCGTAGTGAGGATTTTGTCCATGGTCATACACATGTACCTGACAATGCCCAATTTGGGATACGCCAATTAACCGTGTTTGATATCATCCAACTTTGACTGATTTATAGTGTTTAATGTCCCAAAACCACGACATCGTTATGGCAGACGCCGTTGTGGAGGGTTCCGGAAATTTCGACCATCTCGGGCTTTTTAACGTGCACTGACAACACACAGTACACGAATCGCAATATTTCACCAACTACGAAACGCAGCCACCGCAGCCGGGATTCGATCCCGCGGCCCTCGTATCAGCAGCGGAGTGCCGTAATCACTGGACCACCGTGGCGGGATTATCGAACTTTCGTTGCCATTCGTGGTGACGCTTGGGCCACTGACTTTTTGTGAACGAAGAGGCAATACGGCTTAAAGTGAAAAAGGACAGGCTTTTAAAGGGCCCTGACTCTTTGAAAATTCATGGTGATAAGTGCGCAAACTCAGCACAAGGACGCAGCAAGGAGACACAAACGAGCGCAGACTTGCTGCGTCCTTGTGCTGAGTTTGCGCACTTATCACCATGAATGCTTACCAACTGGCCCGACTGTCCGCTCTTTGAAAATTGTCAGAAAAACAGTGCTGACCTGTCGTGGGGGCGGCCGTGAACATAGGAGCGAAGTGTGATTGATTGATTTGTGGGGTTTAACGTCCCAAAACCAGCTCTGATTATGAGAGACACCGTAGTGGAGGTCTCCGGAAATTTTTGACCACCTGGGGTTCTTTAACATGCACTGACATCGCACAGCACACAGGCCTCAACATTTCGCCTCCATCGAATGCAGCCGCCGCGGCCGGCATAGCGAAATGTGTGGCACGCTTAATGAAACATAATATGCTTGTAAATATAGCTGGAAAATCACCTCATCTTTCGAGAAATTCAGTCTCGAGAATCGCGTTTCTTTAGGATATTCAAAAAACATCCCAGGGCCCCTTTTATTCTGTCTCAGCATTCTACTACCAGGTGAGCACCAGATCACAGACCTTACGCACGTACATTTTTTAGGGGCGAAGCTCCTTAAGGCGTGGGTCGTGCGTCCCCGATGTATGTAGTAGTAGTAGTAGTAGTAGTAGTAGTAGTAGTAGTAGGTAGCCACCGGCCGCGTCGTGCCGCGGCGAGAATGAACAAATAAACGGCAGTGGTAGTCTTTTATTGCAAATACCGAAAGAAAAGCGAGGACGGCAGGTTTTGTCAAAGAACTACACACTGTGCAGAATATCGCTGAAGTTTGCACAATATCCTGGCATCGTGGCGACGATTTAGAGTCAAAAACCAACAAACACTGCGAGCTATCAAGGCAAGGCCACGTTCATCAAATTCATTTGTCGAGTTTGGGGACGTCAGCAGCCGCAACATGTTAATGTGGTGCTCCGGAATAAAAATTTAGCAGTGGCTTAGCTCGGCTATGCCAAGATATACGTAGCGTGAGTAAAGGTTCAACTCATTCTGTTCTGGCATCATTCCGTGGTCTACCCATGGTAGCCTGCAGTGAACTGAATGAGTTGCTCTGCTCTAGCAACCGTCCGAGCCACCGCTAGAGTCAAGGACACCGGGAACGTTCGGCGCGAGCGCGCCGAAACGTGGTCGGCGTCGGCAGCAGCTGTACGCGTCCCACTATCGCCTGCTTCACTCGTCCTCTCTACCACGCTGCCTGCTGTGCTGCGCGACACTATTTCTTTCTATCGGTACAGGCGAGGGATGGCGCAACACGACCCGTGCGCATGCGCCGTGCTCCCTTCGCCGTGCGCCTCTCCTCCTCTCCACCGTGCTATGCTGGCTCGCCTCTGGAATGGGCAGAGCGGCGAGGCGCACGCCAGCTGTGCGCCGTGTGGAGCCACTGCTCCTCGCGCGTGCGCTCCACGGCTCTCCAACAGCCACGCACACCTTCTCAACCTTGGTCACTGTAGCTCACGCTATAAAACAACGCCACATAATTTTGACGGCTGGTGCTTGTTTAACTTGGGTCTAAACCTAAGTGCGCGAACGTTTTCGCGTTTCGCACTTGTGGAAAACAGGTAGCCGTTGGGCTATCTTCTCCGCCTGTGCTTGAAGGAGGAACATCATGTGTGCTACGTCACAAACATGAATTGTGCCGCGTACTGGTTGCAACTTAGGAGCGCTGTGGTGCTTACGTAAAAATTAACTGTTTCAGCAGCCGAATGAATGAATGAGCAGCCGAGTGCCGTAACCACTAGACCACCGTGGCGGGGTTATCGAACTTTCGTTGCCATTCGTGGTGACTCTGGGGCCAGTGACTTTTTGTGAACGAAGAGGCAATACGGCTTAAATGAAAAGGACAGGTTTTTAAAGGACCCTGACTCTGAAAATTGTGAGAAAAACAGTGCTGATCTGTCGTGGAGGCGGCTGTGAACATAGGAGCGAAATGTGATTGATTGATTTGTGGGGTTTAACTTCCCAAAACCAGCTCTGATTATGAGAGACGCCGTAGTGGAGGTCTCCAGAAATTTCGCCCACCTGGGGTTCTTTAACGTGCACTGGCATCGCACAGCACACGGGCCTCAACACTTCGCCTCCATCGAAATGCAGCCGCCGCGGCCGGCATAGCGAAATGTGTGGCACGCTTAATGAAACATAGTTTGCTTGTAAATATAGCTGGAAAATCACCTCATATTTCGAGAAATTCAGTCTCGAGAATCGCGTTTTTTTTAGGATTTTCAAAAAGCATTCCAGGGCCCCTTTTATTCTGTCTCAGCATTCTACTACCAGGTGAGCACCAGATCGCAGACCTTACGCACGTACATTTTTTTTTTGTTAGGCTTTGCACTTCGCAGTAAAAACAACCAGGGGCCAATTCAGGCATGACACGGTACGTAAAGAAAAGATCTTAGTTTTTAATAAATATCGTAGGCCTAAACATTCTCGTTCAAGAAATAGTATAAAGAATTTGCCCCAGTATCTTGGTTCGTAGAACGACTGCCAGCTTCCGCCGGCTTTGTGGAGACAAGTTTCCGTATAATGAGGAATAAATTAGAGCCGATCTACAACGAAAGAAGACAACCGTGGCTACGCAGTTTTGTTTTACTTTCTCGTTATTTTTATTGAGCTCGCACAGTGCAAGCAAAATGTTCACACGGAGATTGACGTGAAAGGAAGCTGTCACAATGAACGCGAACAAATTTCAGGCCATGGCCCAGCCGATATAAGTAGAGCGTTTAGAATTACTGCTGTCGGAAAATATTTCAAACTTCCCTTCGATGGAGATAGGGAGCGGGGGGTGGAGGATTCGTGAACGCAATGTAAAAGAATGAATAGGAGCTATAGGAAAATCTGGCGTCAAATAGAGACAAAAGAAGAAGAAGAATAAGAAGAAAGCGAAGCTCTGCTCCCTTCCAAGAGGAATGCAGCAGCCGGAAATTGCGTTAGCGATTTTTCCAGGAACTGCGTCCTCGTCTTTTGCGAGAGAGAGATAAAAGAAAAGAAAGAAGAAATGTAATCGAGTGAGAGAGAAGCAAACAAAGATAGGAATATGTGCTACGAGATAAGCTTGGCGAAAAAAGAAGATTCCGTGTCTCAGCGGCACCGTGAAGTCAGCCTTGGCCAACTATGCGTCGCTGCTCGAAACTCACAAAAAAAGTAGATGAGAACAAAGAAATACAAGGTGCTGAACTAGCAAGAAAAAAAAGAAAGCAGCAAATGAATGAAGCGAAGAGCGAAGTTACGGTCAGCAGACTCAAAAGTGCAGACAACAGCGTTCTGAAGTTCAAGCTACAAACTAACGCAGGCATTACGATAGGCATGACGAAGCAAAACAAGAAAAAGAAAAGAAGCGCAAGGTATGTGAGCTGTTTTATTCCTGAAATATATATACGCCTTGCAAAACATACAGGAATCTCAACGTCCACAGATATGAAGAAATTTAGAGCAATTAAGCACTCGCGAAAGAGACGTTGTCGGGCTCTAAGGGTCAATGAAGCATACTGGGAAAGGGAAGTGGGCGAGGGGGCGCAGTGCTCAGAAATCTGTCCAAGCCATCCTGGATTGGCGACACCCCTCTAATGATGTTTTCTTTATACACATATTGATTGCGCCTATAGTATAAAAATATTGCTGCGCGTGCTTGTGTGTTTGATTCGGCTTCGTCCTGCAAAAAGCACAGAATGTAGAATTTGATACGCGTACTTGAGTACTGAAGTTTATGACGTGCATCAATTGAAAAGTGGTAGGAACGACAGCGACCAAAGACAGAACCACTGGGTCCAATTGCGTGAATAGTAACGGTGAAGAAATACCATGAGGTTCGTGATAGATATATCGCGCAAACACCCACGGAAGAAAGAGAGCGAACACAAACACGCCCATGATGTGGCAAAAAAGAAGAGGCAGACAAGAACACCTCCGAGACGTGCCTCCGAGATGTGTGACGATGCATCGTGCCGTGGCCTAGCACGTAGGGCATCGTGATACAGAGCAAGGGGTCGCCCGTTCGATTCCCACTCGGTCCGAAGGTATTTTTTCATGGACAACGGTGATTTTCAGCTGACGACCAACGACGGCAGCGCCGACACCGGAATTCTTGCGAAACGAGTTAAAATCTGACTACACATGCTGCAAGGAACGTTGAAAGAATTGATGCAAAAGCGCAAGGCACTGTATGAGTTTACACCTCTGAACGCATGCAGTGCCTGCGAATAAGTAGTAAACGAATGACCAGCGTTGTTTTCTTACGGTGGTTTCGTTTTTCTTCTCCCTAGCTATGCTATCCTCGCTGCCTCTGCGCTCGTAAAACCTGGCACAACAGCGCCTAAAGGAGAAGAAAAAAAATAAGGCAGGCGATGTCCTCCGCCGCGTTTTTGTTTTACCTCTCGCATTTCTCGCACTGTCTCCGGTTTTCGGTGGAGCAAAGCGTCGGTGTGCCTGAGTGTCTTCTGCTAGCCTGAACCTCCAGTTGCGCCGACCGATTCGCTGAAACAGGAGCATCCGCAGACATCCGAGTACAAGTTCGTAGTAGTGAAGGGTTGGTAATACGATTCGGAACTGAATATAACGATCGTTATTCTGAAAGGTTTGCTATTATTATCTACGTTGTAGTGAAATTATTGTACATTTTAACTATAAGAAGGCGGCGAGCGATTTCTGGAAACTTCATTAAAATGAATAGTTTGTTAATTTAATTTTCATTGTACCGGAATTTGCTGTAGTTCGAGCCAAGCTCACGTCTACATTCTTTCAGCTAGGCCATGAATCGCGCCCGGGAATAGTAAAGACAAAGCAAGGTCTTCGCGAAAAATACTCGTGGCTAGACGTGGACAAGCAGGTTGAGAGGGAAGTCCGGAGCTGCGAAGTCTGCCAAGCTGTAGACAAAAGTGTTAGAAGCTGTCCCACTCAACTACAGCTAGTGGACCTTCCTGAGCGGCCCTGGAGCCAACAGCTATTGATGTTCTTGGGCCACATGAGCATGTGTCAGCTGACTGTAGTTTTATTACATCTGTAGTTGATTACTTTTCCAAGTGGCCGGAAATAGCTTTCTGCCGTGAAGCGTCCTCTCGTACAGTACCTGATTTCCTCTTGTCCATGTCTGCACGGGGACGATACCCGGTAGAAGTCAGCGCTTTAAGTCCCGATAATTTGAGCCCTTTCTTCAAGACAAAGGAATCAGGCACAGCTTTTCAGTTGTAAGCAAGGGAACACGTTGACAGGTTTAACCGTGTCCTCAAATCATACGTTCAGTGGGCCATACTGGAGCAGCGATCAATAAAGGACACTGTCACAGCATACTTGGGAATCTACAGAGCCACCTCTCACAGTACCAATGGACTCTTTCCGACAGCACTTCTACATGGCCGGCACATGAGGACATCCTTGGACGTCACTGGCTATTCCACTGTAAATTTCTTTGCACATACTACTCAGGAGATGTGCTCACTTCGGAAGAGCGTGTAAGAGCGCCCACTTAAAAGCATGCATTATGTTGATGGCGGAGAGCAGCCCGAGTACAAGAGTTCCAAGCTCGAAAGTACGTGAGGGTCAAGAAGTCAGTTCGTGGTCCGAAAGGCACTGCCAGTTTTGAACCTCCTTTGGAAATTCTCCAGCGAATAGAACGCTGGTCCTTCAACCTTGAAGATAGTCGCACTTGGCATGCCTGTCAGTTGACTGCAGCTCCTTATGAAGCACTGCCACAGCATGCGCTAATGTGGGAGGACAACGGACGCCAGAGTGTACCTCTGCATGGTTCGCAAGCCCTTTTGCCGCGAAGCCTGCCGACGTCCAGCAGGACAGCGCTGCCCTCTGAGCTCCGTGAGTGAACGCCGTCAGCCTTAATGCAGTCGCAGGGTCTACGACATCCGGGGCTCGCACGGAGCCCTGCTTCAAATGACGATCGTAATGGTGGTACTGACGGTGCACCCGAGGATGGCGGTGGTGACGGTGCTCCTGTTGACGGTACGGGTTATAGTGCTTGTTGTGCTCCCGTTGTCGGTACCGAATGGGATGGGAGCCACCGCTTCTTCGTCGGTCAACAAGAAACCAAAGACAACCCACGAGATTTCAGGACTATATATAATGTACCTTGATCTGAACATTGACTGTTTCTGTGATTACTTTTTGTGTGAACATCCTATATATTATATATTTGGGAGGGGTAGATATAGTGTTGTGGATGGACACTAGGTGACCTTTTATGTCCATCTGTAATTACGAAACAGAGCCACCTCTGTAGATATGTAAGCAAGTGCACGTTGAAATAAAGGGAGTTCTTGCGCGGCATGTTGTCTGTGAAGCCCTTTCTAGAAGGCCATAGTTTTTTTCCACCTTGGGGATCAGACTGCCTTATACGTAGGAAACCAGAAACCATTGACCACGTGTTTGTACATATCGCTCTGGGAGGGCGCATATTTTTAGGATGTACTTCAAAGGACAATTAAAATTGGATTTCCATTAGACTCTTACAGTGTCAGATTTCTTCTAGTCGATGATGAAGATGGCTCGCCGCTGGAATTAATTATGCTAACGGGTCTCCACTGCCTATGGCGAGCTCGTATGGCAGGGTTTTACTGCGAGCCTAAAGCAAGGCCCGCGCGACTACATATTCGAGAATGTATGTCAAAATTTGTTGAATCGCAGAAAACGAAGGAATGTCAACCCTGAGTGATTGTCGCGGGTCGTAGCCTTCACAAGGCTCAAGGAATTCTAGATGGTCCATCTTTCCAGATGGATTGAATCTCTTTGTGGCATATACCTGGCGAAGCTTGCTAATGTACTGCGTAAGTGCAAAAAGGTAATAAATAAAAAAGAAAGGTTGAGCGCATTTGTGTACTCAGTCGCGCCGCGTGCCTACGCTATAACTGTCACTCTCTATTAGCTGTCGTTATCACTACTGTGTAGCGGTGGCCTGAAGGCAAGGGTGCAGGTAGTAAGCCAAGGAGAAGCGCGAGTCCGCTTTTCCTTTCTGCGAAAGGCGAGACCTTTCTTTCTCTCTCTCTTGCTTGCTTTCTTCCCTCTTTCCTTCTCTCTCTCTCCTTAGCTGCCTTTTGCTTCTTTCTCTCTCTCTTTCCCTCTTTCTTTCTCTCTTCCTTCCTTGCTTTTTTCTTTTTATCTTTCTTTCCATATTGTCCACCACACATTTACCATCATGTAGCAGCGTCTCAAGGGCAAGAGCTGGCTCCCTCTTCACTTCTCTGTGACAGCTCCTCTGTTAGCTGCGAACGCCGTTAAATATGGTTTAACTTCGAGCCTGAATAGCTCCTCTCTTAAAGCGGGAGTGCGAGCTGTACAACTGCCATTTGCGAATAAATTCAGGAAAATTAAACATGTCTTCCTGCTCCTTCTCAATGAAACGTTTTCATTTCTGCTTTGAAAGTTCCGTTTGCTGTTCCTACTCCCGGCTCGCTCGTCGCAACTGCCACAGCAGTAGCGTAGGTTTCACACTGGTCGTTTAAAATGATCACAGCATTTATGTCGCTAGACATGACACTCAATTCAAGGCACTGCAACAACGTAACTGTCAGGGGTAAATGTCGACCCATCGTAGATCCTGCCAAGCGCCATGTACAAGACATTCCCGTAGCTGTTAGCTTGTTACGTTTGAGGAGCTGCCTCAAGCTTACTGATCGCATTTCCAATATAAGCCATGTGCTAACGCTGACACATTACTAAAGCAAAACGGGGCACGGTTGGGGAACGCGTAAGGGTTCTGACTAATGTAAGTCACCCCCCCCCCCCTGAGACAATTTGCCGTATATTTCCAGAGGGACATCATACTTAATAATAGAAAGGTACTTCCACCATTCTCCTTCATTTGGATGCATCTTTTCAATGGTGGTGCGTGTTTAATTTGGCTCGCGTTGTCGGTGACCTTCCTTTCTAGCGAGAACTAGAATCCGTTTGCGGTCTCACCGCATGTCAGTCGAACGCAATGCTCTCACGCAGCTGTCTCGCATTTTGCATGTCCGCAATTTACCATGCACAGGGTATACAAACATCAAGGAATAAAAAAAATGATGAATAGGAAGGCATCTGCAGAAAGCATCAGCATAACTCTGTGCGCGGGAACCCGGCCGTACTTTAAGGGAAACAGAAGAAGGAGAGAAGGAGGAGGATGGCGGTGAAATGGCGGCAGGCCGCTCCGTTATGCGCCCTTCCCTTTTTCCATTAACCACAGGAAAATAGTAGATGCCCGCACAAGTGGTGTTTTAAGGAGCTGCTCCCGCCTGGAGGCCGCGCTCTCTCGCGTGCAGCTGTGCAGCGCGGGTAAGCGCACCTCGCGGTACGAGACTATATAGACCCTTTTCATAAACTGTAAAGCTAGCTTCCTTGCAATGCAACTTGCCCTACTAATGGCGACAGCAGCCTTTATTTAAATGCTGTCAAAATTCAAGTTGCACATGCTGCGACCCGTTTTTTGGGGATGTTTGTATCAGAAAGGCTGCATCGACATTTTACATGCCCTATCGCAAGCAAATTGCGCTTGCATACGTTGTTTGCCGGATTGCCAACACCGCCATTAGTAGGGCAAGCTGCATTGCAGGAAAGCTAGCTTGCAGTTTATGAAAAGGGTCTATAGCGTGCAGTGCTCGTTTGCCGAAGCAAAGCGCGCGTGGAGGGGGAAATGCTGCGGGAGGGAACGATACGAGCCCATGGCCGCGTGGGCAACAGCCGGCGTGCTCTCGCGATCGTCGAACAAAATTAAAGTGAAACAAAAGAAAAGAAGGGAAAGGGTAACAGACTATGCAGAAGCTGCGAGGCCGATGGCTTGTAGTTCTGACGTCAAGAAATAAAAAAAGGAAGAGAGAAAGAGTGAGAACGAGAATGAAGAAGAGAATGGGGAGGAATGAAGAGAGAGAGGAGAGCGGCTAGAAAAGCGCACGGAGCTGCAGCAGCAGCAGCAGCAGCAGCAGCAGGGAATGTTCTTGAAGGGTCCAGGCGCCGACAACCTCGCTGCTTCTGCTGCTTCGAGCACTCTCTTGCTTTTTGCCAGCTCTCTCTGTTATTTCCACCGATCGACAACGCTGGCTTTTCTTTCATCCTCACCGGCTCCACTATGCCCAAGAAGACAAGGAAGGACAAGAATAATAAAAACAAGACGGAGGAGACAGTAACAAGCTTGAATGGTGCGCTGCTTCAAATTTCCTTTGTTAGTCCTTCAGGTACCAGAGGGGCCCCGGCACGGTGGTCTAGTGGCTAAGGTACACGGCTGCTGATCCGAGGGTCGCGGGATTGAATCCCGGCTGCGGCGGCTGGATTTCGATGGAGGCGAAATGTTGAAGCCCGTGTGCTATGCGATGTCCGTGCACGTTAAAGAACCCCAGGTGGTCGAAATTTCCGGAGCCCTACACTACGGCGCCTCTCATAATCAGAACTGGTTTTGGTACGTAAAACCCCACAAAACAACAAGAACGGGTACCAGCGGGATTCAATGATGAAGCACAGCTATCTCCCTACCTGCCTGCCTGAGCTACAGGGACGTCCACCATAAGCGACGCGACGGCGGCAGTCGGTTGGTTCAGCGCGCGAGCACGCGCGATGACTAGATGTCACAGACTCATGTGTTGCTAGCGTTTACTCTTCTTTTTTTTTTTGACGCCTGCGCTTCTTTATACGCCTTTGCTAGTCTCCGTCACCGCCGCAACGATGAATGATGGCACGAACAATATCGTGCGGATGACCGACGCCGCGTTTCTGGATCGAACGTGTTGGCGATGGAGAGATATTGGGGAAGAAGGGAGGTTTCCGTCGGCTGTCGTTAGAGGCCGCTAGTATTCCGTTCGGAAACTTACCAAACGTTGCGCGATGCCGTTTCGTACGAGGGACAGAGTGCGAGAGGGAGAATTAAAGGGGAGGGGAGTAAAGGGGAGGCGGGAGGAGCGATGAAGGGTTGTAACCCCGGGCTAAGCAGGAAAAGAAAGGGTGCCACTCCACGGCTTGACCGGGATCTGCCGCACCGATCGCGAGCGACCGAAGGCGTGGCTTGCACCTGTTGCGTGCTCCCTATGCTAGCAAGCGCGGTTGCCGAAGGTACCCGGGTGTCGGGTCGCGCCGGATGCCCCCGCTGGGGCAGGTCAGCGCCCATTGCGCTTTTTCTTCCCGGCGGCCAGAAAGGTGTAACAGGATACAAAGATGGGGAAGAAAGGAAGGACAAGGCCGGGGTGCGACTTTCGCGGTTGTTGACTTGTGTCGCCGGGAAAAGCTCCTTCTCCTATGCCTCCCTGTCCTAGTCCTCAGATATCTTTTTCCACTTCCGGCTCTCCCTGAACAGTACGAATAATAGGGAAGCGTTACGCAAAGGGCTAGACAGAGATCTTGTTTCTCTGAGTGCACATTTTGCCGAATGAGGGCGGGAAAAACAGCAAGTGACAGCAGTAGCCTATTTTGTGCCTGCTATTTATCGTTCTGATAGTCCCTGCCAAGAGGTCCATTGTGTTATAACGGCGTTTCCAGGTTGAGGGCAAAGGAAGCGGGAGATGTCATTTTGCGTGGGTCGCTGCGGGGACATGATGCATGGTTTCGGGTAAACAAAGATGAAGTGATTGCAAAACAAAGCTGGAAAAGTTGCGCCGCTTTATAAAACAAGCACAAGAGAGGAGCGAGAAATCCTTTTTTTTTTCAACAAGTCGATCAAAAGGTGAAGTAAGCTTTGCAGGGTTCCTTAACCAGCGCTAAGGAGGCGCTGTCGTATCAAAGACCATGGCCGCGTATAAGAGTGAATAAAAAAATTACTGAAGTTTGTACTAGTGGAACAAGACTAGCGAAGCAACGAAGCTGACTGGCAATTCGCTGATACGGGTTTGTGCCGGCACACTCGCATTCCGCCGTGGCCCGAGGCTTCGGGAAGCGCTTCGCGAAGCACTGCGAGGCCTAGCGAACTCCTATCAAACTTTCGCACCTAGGTCAGCGTGAAGACGCTCGCGTCGAACCTAAGGCGGCCGCCGCATGCGTGGCAAGCGTGGCCATGGCTTGACGCCACACCACCTCTTTGCTATAATGCGCTGTGCATGCCTATGCTATTCTAGGAGATGCTTGGACGATACGAGAAGACGCATGCTCTCCTGGCGCGAAGCCATCCGCAAACTCGTATCCTTGCGAGACGCTGTGCACCGGACAAATCGACGACGACGACGACGACGACGATGATGATGATGATGATGAGGCTCCTGAAGAACTACGGCACTTACCCACCAGGGGGGATTGGCCAAGAGGTGACTACGTTTTGATTTTAAATTATTGGAAGGAACCGATAGAGAGAGAAAAGAAAAGGATGATTTAGAGAGAATTTAATTAGTGGAATTGTGCATGTTAACCATTCAAACCTGACAGATGAGTCACCAAAATATTTACAGAAGAATATCTTAAGTATATTTTGCAGTACTCACGAGAAGAGTCGACTGTCTTTACAATTGACTTTTTTTTTTAACAGGAATTGTCAAAATCGTATACGATTTGTCATGTGTATGTAATTGCACACAGCATTCAATACATCCCCGTGGCAATATCCCAGAGCTGAGGCACCAAAAGAAAGAGCAACTTCAGTTGTTAAATTTAGTCCCAACGTACTGATCGGGATTTCTAGAAGTCTTTTTCGGAGGAAATTGTACCGGCGGCAAACCAACAAATAATGATCTATGCTTTCAATTTCACGATATAAATGGTAGAGGGGCGACAAAACCAAACCAGCCCTGTGTGCGTAAAGATTTAGCGGGGGGACACGACATCGAAACTTGCTGAGAATTACCTCAGATTGCCTTGATGGACACCATTTAGATTTCCATGGATGATTTAAATGTCTGTATTCTGACGAAGCTGTGATATTTTCCATTGAATCTCTATGTATAGAAATATTTCTATATCTGATTGCTGTTATATACTGCTCTGCTGGAAGAACTGATATTATCAGTCCTTGAAGAGATACTCCAGCTAATGAGTCGGCCATCTCATTTAAATACAATCCGCTATGACCCGGTACCCACAGCAATTTTACGAGGCTAAGATGTGGCGGAACTAATGCTAAAACATCTGTAGGGCTTGTGAATTGGATGAAGATGTAAGAGAAGTACAAACCGAATGGGAATCGGTTAAAACCACCACATTAGTCGCTGCCGCAGGGAGTTTCCTCAGCGCCAAAATGATTGCTAAAAGCTCAGCTGCAAAAATGGGGGTGTAGTCTGGTAATCTCAGTGAGAAGGACCAATCAAGCGTTGACGAAAAGATCCCCACACCTGCCTTTTCGCCCTTCACAGATGCGTCTGTAGCTATTATGTAATTTGTTTGTGCTTTGTCTTCTTCTTTTACTTCTGCTTGCACGTGCAACGCGTGCTCCCGCCAGCCGCTGTTTTGCCAGTGTAGTGGTGGGCAGAGGGCGTGAGCTTAACAGAAAAAAGAAGCTCACGTGCGAATGCCGGACATTGGGCATTGCACAGAAGTGCAGAGCGAGGAAACGGCAGGAGTAGGAATTTTTTCCTCGGAACTAGACTGGTGTTTCTCTGTTAGACTGCCGGATTACACACCAGTATTTGTGGCAGAATTCTTGGCGACTATATTGGCTTTGCGTAAGCTTCACTCCTCGATGACTACCGCGGTAATAGTTACAGACTCGTTAGCAATGTGTACTTCATTAACTACTCCAGGTGAATCGCACATTCTGAGAACTTTGCGCACTTTGGTTCCTAATAATTTGCAAAAACTACGGTTAGTTTGGGTGCCTGGTCACAGGGGATTGGTCATAAACGAATTGGCAGAAACTTTGGCTAAGGCTTCCATTGCAGGTCCTGTTCTTTCTCTCGTTCCAAATGCGGCGTTTGTTACCGCAGCCAGATTCCGAAAGTACGCCTTATTGATGTCGACACCATGCCTTGCATCCTCACCTGATTTACAGCACTTACATATATACCCTTGGAGCAGGTCATTTTGCCAAACAAGGAAAATTGAAACAATATTGACGAGGTTGCGATGTAGAATCCCGACGTTGAATTTCTACATGCTCCGAGCTGGTCTGGCGGTCTCTTTTTCATGCGCTTTTTGCAACGAGCCAGAGACAATTGAACACTTTTTGCTGGAATGCATGCGCTTTACCCACCTTAGGAAAAGTACTACAGAGATGGCATTGCGAAATCTAGGCATTCCATTATCAAGCACTGTTCTTCTTTCATTCGGGTCTTCCGTGCTGGGACACACGAACAGGAATATATGCCTTGCTCTGCAGAAGTTCATTACAGATTCGAATCGATTTGCTTGTTCAGTTATTAGATCCTAATTACTTATTCCATTATTCTCTATACCATTGATTGATTGACTACGTTTGTAATATTCAAATTCAACATCAAAGCACGACTAAAGCTTTCAGGTAGCATAACACAGTAAATTAAACTCAAATCCGCCTTAGTCTTGGCTAATCCCCCCAAGTGGGTAGATGCCAAAATTGAAGGATCATCATCAGAAGTGCACGCACACTCTTATGGACAAGCAATAATGATAGTTCTTTGGAACGCCGTTTTATATTGTTTATGGTTTTATTATGGTATATGGTATATGGCTTTATTTTATATGGTATATGGTTTTTTAAGGCCAGATTGCCGCTTATGCATTCCGCAACTATGCGAAGACAGGTTCCACTTTCGTGATATCGATTCCTATGACAGAGGGGTCTAGCCCATTTTTTTTTGTCAGGAATGCGCCGACGAATGCTAGGTAGTAGAAGCCTGTTTCGAAAAATACAGACACACGAAAAAATAAGTTCACTGAGAGATCACCTTGTGGGAAGGAATGAAAGCGCCGTTCCGAATACGTGTGTTAAAGTTCTTTGCTAGAAAACAAGGTTTTTTTTTGTTGGAAAGCTAAAATTCTGCTTGCCCCGCCACGGTGGTCTAGTGGCTATGGTACTCGGCTGCTGATCTGAAGGTCGCGGGATCGAATCCCGGCCGTGGCGGCTGCATTTCGATGGAGGCGAAATATTGACGCCCGTGTGCTGTGTGACGTCAGTGCACGTTAAAGAACCCCAGGTGGTCGAAATTTCCGGAGACCTCCACTACGGCGTCTCTCATAATCAGAGCTGGTTTTGGGACGTTAAACCCCACAATCAAATCAATCAATTAAAATTCTGCTTTATAAACGAACATTTTAGCTACGTAGGCTCGAAGGAAGATGCCAGACAATAATAGCGCGCCCATACAAGCGGAACGGTTTGATATACAGAAAGGCTGGTAATTTCATCAAGAGACAGTCGACTTATGATGGCTTTGGGAAGGTTATCCCGGAACTCAGAGCAGAAGAAAAATACATAATTAATAGAAAGGCACAGACGTAGCAATGTTCAATGATCTCAGTTCGATGACGCTAGTCCTGGAGGAAGTCGAAATGGAGTTCCGATGAAATTTTACCGTAGCAACGTCGTACGGCGACGCATGGCTACACAACATTTCGTAATTTCGCCAGGTCAGGATTCACTGGGCAGATATCTCGAAAAGAGTAATCCTTTTGTCTTCATTTCCTATCGACTACAAGCAGAACGCAGCTTTTTCTTCTTTTCAATGTGGGGGGGGGGGGGGGGGGGGAGCGCACTCCGTATCGAATAGAACTGTACTCCTCGATACAGACAAGGAGCTGTTTCCTTCGTGTTGGTATTTTTGCTGTTTCTTCCCCCACGGGGATACATCCACAACCTCTTTCCCTTATGGGAAAGTGGTTAGCTTTCTGTTTTGAGCGTAGATTGCTTCCATTTCCCTGTTCTTCGTCGGATCTAAGTTTGATACCGAGGTAATTATCAGGAATGCCATTAGCACCTTATTAAGTACGTTTCGTCCGTACACCGTGACTTCCCGCGCCAGTGTCAGTGCGTTTTTCCCTTTGTAGATTCTTTTCGGTATCCCTTCCCATTTTTGGCGCACACACACAATGAAATGGGCAGCTGGTTTTGCAAAGAGAAACCAATTTCGGAAATGAAGATGATATATGTTGGGTTGAAGCGCGAAGCAGCTACCCGAGGGCTCCCTACTGTCATCCCTCTAAGGGCACAGCTTTCCTCCCCCTTGCGGCGGCCAGGGCTGCACAAAGACGGCGTGACGGCTGATTTCTCCTGCGGAAAGCTGCGGCCAGCGGACAAAGGAACATGGTCGAGGAAGCAAGAGACGTGCAGCATCGCGGGGAAAACCCCAACGCGTGTTCCGCGGAACTGACGGGCACGCGATGATGACCCGTCGGCTCGGCCCTTGGACCCCGCGCCGAGCACGCTCCCAGAACTGGCCGGCGCCAGACTTCGAGGAGAGAGAGACAGGTGCTTCGGCGATCGACGTGGGAGAGGCGGGTGCAGATCAAGGGATTGGATGAAGAGATGTAAGAACGTACATTCCAACGGCAGCCAATCAGAAGTTGAGAGGGAAGGACATTTTCCGGTTCTGATTGGACCGCGAGAGTGCTTTTGTGTGAGAAGTGGACAAAACCCGGTGAAATTTGTTGAAATGGGGTTGATGATTAAGCGTTGTTTTTAACAACAGGATGTCGGAGCAGTCGTTCCCTCAAGGTGCGAGCAGGTGAAGGAGCCCGCCTTGGGTTCCCTGGTTGGCAGCTTATCAACAGTTTCGCTGCTAGCGGGATGAGCGGGGAAAGAACAAAGTATGGAAGAAGTTAACTACATATAAGGACGAAAAAGAAGAAATAGTGGAGAGGGAAAGAGAGGGAGCTTACGGGTAACCGATTTGCAACTCCACACATGGCAACGGGATGGGGGACATTGAAAGATGGGAGGAAAGAGGAAAGAGAGAGAAAGGGCACATAATACAGTATGCCTTGATGCCTTCGTTCTCGCGTGTGTTTCAAGAAAGCAAGTTCTTTGTAGTATAAATCCACCGACTAACCGGTGATGCATTACTAGTCAACGTTTCGACAAGTCCACTTGTCGAAATTTGTCGAAATTTTGGCTCTATTGACATTCCCTTTTCTACATCGTTTTTAGCGATCTCTTAACTGAACGGGGACACACAAAGGTAGACAACAACGAGTTCAAGCAGCGCAGCTACTTAAGCTAGCTAAAGTTTGTTTTATCACAAGATATGTGTGTCCTGTCACGAAATACGACCTTCAAATGACCTTTCCTAGCAACCAAGCGACGCTACTTCTACCAGCATAACCTTGCATGGCCTCGACATCATGCTATATCACGTAATATGGCGTCACGACACGAGACCGGAAGAGGTTGAAGATGATAATAATAATGAATTAAGATCGCGAAGATGAAGACGAGGATTATGATGATGATAATAACGACGGTGATGAATAAGATGATGATGACACCGGTGATGACGACGACGACGAATAAATTCCTGTGGCGCAATGTAACTTTTCCGGCAATGACACGTTCCCACCGAAAATATCACATGGCTATCACGTGACACGTTGCCGCCAAAAAAAGATAACACATGACTATCGCGTGCTGACCTGTTTCAGTAAACTGTCGGCCACATGCGCTGTGATCTGGCCTGGCGCGACAATGCAGAAGCTGCGTACAATTTTTTTTTGGAAGCGCTTGTCTATCTGAAACTTTGGATGACCTCGCTTTATATGTATCTTCTTATGTTCTACCTTGAGCGGTCGTAGCTCCTCTGTATTCAGGTAGGTCCTACATTTAGAAGCCCCTTAAAGTGTCAAACCAAGCGCCAAGGCATCACCACAGGGAACATTAGGGGCATGCATAGGTTTTTATCCCTCCTGAACAAAAGCCGCTGTCGATGCTTGTATAACATAGCGTAATGCCGAGGCAAAGGTGACATGCCCAGCGAAGATTCTCACGCTGATGCTCAATCTGGTTCGAATAGCTCAGTCTGGTTCGGAGCCCTACATTCATCCGTCAATCGTTCGGTAGGCGTGGCTCGCCGGCTTAACTGTCCGTTACTTCGAGCCCTTTTCGAGTGATCGATTTTCTACTGCTCCGGAAACCACTGCAAGCCGAACAATGGCGAGAATGCTCATTAGCACAATTGTGGCCACTGAAGCGCTATAACGGAAAGGTGAATACTTTCAGCTACTCGTATATTTGTGTAAAAATTACTCAAAAAGTACAGTCACGCCGAAGTGCTCCTCGGAACTCCTGTTGAAACTGACGATTCAACAAAACATTGTGAATTGTGATGACAGCGCTGGAAAGAGCACAACAATAATAGGAATCATCAAACATACCTACTTTTAAAACAGACAGATATGTTTGACCTATGGCATAGTTAATTACCAGGCAGCGACGTCCCATCTACCAATCTGTGAACGAACACGACATGAAACGACGAAATCAAAAATAACACCCCAACGAAGCATTAGAAAAAGGTCAAATTTTGTAATGTGTACTTCGAATGGACGAATGCAGGACTGCGTGTGATAGATTTACGTCATCAGGGCGGAATAATCCTAACATAGCGCCGCATATTGCCATAAAGCACATGTAGAATATAAGATGCTGAATTGAAGCAAATGGAGCCTGACAAAATAAAAGTTGCAGGTTCCTGTAAAGCGGTTTTCTCCACCTCAAGGATATTTATGTGGAGAAGCCAGCCAACCTCGGTACACTTCTTTTGCCAGCTTCCGAAGCCCCGTGCCATAGGTTTTGGGGTACCTAATCCTCGCGGTAGATATGTATATGCCACTCTTTAGGTCACTGTATGTTTTATTTATTTTGTAAAGGGCGTTTATTGAAGGTTGGCGTCAGACCCGACCGGTAGCTTGTTCAACGGCTGAAAGCACGAGCCCCTAGAGCGAGCGGCGAGCACGAGCAGTGCGCGTTAGATCCAGACCCACTAGATCACACCGGAGAGCCTACCCCACTATAGGGTTGGTTACTTTTCGCTACAATTACTCCCGGGATGCAAAGGGAGCCGTCCGGCGACCTAGCAGTTCGTTACTATGAGTGGATCATAGTACGGCTTGAGGCGCTCGACGTTGACAATGTCGCGTCCCCGACGGCGCATGTCCGAAGACGGGTCGACGGGTTCAATCACGTAGTTGACATGTGATGCGCGTTCAACAACTCGATAGGGGCCTTCATACTTTGGCAGTAACTTTGAGGAGAGGCCAGGCGCAGCGGTAGGAATGGCCGCAGGGTTGGTTACTTTTCGCTACAATTTATTTATTTATTTCGGTAAACACAACACACACCAACAAACAAAACAACGCAGCGGTAACAGTCCTAGAGCGTGAGCATGGTTAAAGTTTCCGGAGCCCTCCACTACGGCTCTTCTCTCTATCTTTCATTCCTTTTTTCGTACCTCTCCACCGTACGCCTAGCCGTGCTCCAGACATGCGCTGCAGAAATTAGGGTCCTTAAATAAACCACAGCGAGTCATCAATCAACATAAAGAGGAAGTAACTCTTTAAAACAAAGAAAAAAAAAGAACAAAGATGCAGCATCTAATAGCTCTGTCAGCTTTTTATTCGCGATCTTTTTAGACGTAGAAGAAGACACACAGAGAAACATTCTTCATTGTTTGCGAAAGACATTTTTGACCTGAAAAGCGTATCAGTGCCGCGAGGGACAAACCAGCTTGCACTATACAGACTGTTGAATCTGACTGATATCGTAGCCCTGGGACGTTGCTTGTAGCGATCTATTTATTTACTTACGTTACCAAGAAACTAGCAACATGAGTGTCTCTTTCAATGCTGTTCTTTCCAGAGCACGACGGAGCTGCGTTTTTTTATTAGAGAGGAAGGGACACTCCCTCCGGCGGCAATATCGCGTCAACCAATCTTTCGATCGTGGCATCTGCCGGCTTTTGCAGTTCCCTCGGTGGTATATCTCGGTCGATGGCGGTGAGCCATGGGCTCATGGAAACCAAAGCTTCAGCCTGGTTCCGCTATTCGGTCACACGGACCGCATTCGGATTTCTTTTACAAACATCACAGATCGGATCGAAGGGGGCACCGAATAGCGAGAGGCGAACCGATAGAACATTGGGAAATAGTCACGTGACTAGATGCGAAGCCGCGAACGCCCGTGGTCTTGCCCATTGTGATTCATCGTTGTCGCACAGTAGCCGTTCGGAAATGTTGCGCCATTTTGGATAAATTCGTTGTATAAGCATTTTCTTTCCTTCGTTGTGATTTTCTATACCGAGTATTCACGATATAACCTTCTACTATTCCAATGAATATTAGTCTATGTTGAATGGAGCCTTTAAGCCAGCCCTGATTATATACCACGTGTCCCTTATGGAGAAAACGAAACAATGCGAAAATATATGTCACAATACATAGCCCGCAGTGTGACATCAGATGGGTAAAAGAAGCGTGGTTCGTTAGAAAGGAAATAGACGCATGTTTCTGCAGACCAATAAAAGGTAGCACGGCTCAGCGCCAAAAAGCCTGCATTGCACGATATGCAACCTTTCATGGACAAATGAAAATCTGCTCTGCAATTACCTAGCTACATAGCTGGACACGGCTGGTCAGTGGCAAAGAAAAGACGAAGGAAGGAAAAGAAGAAAAACAGAAAGGCAGGGAGATTAACCGGAAAGGCGTCCGGTTGGCTACCCTACACTGGGGGAATGGGAAGGGGGAATAAAAAGATGGGAGAGAGAGAGAAAGAAGGGGAATGACGAAAGAGACGGTGTAGGATGACTATCAGTCACAGGCGTTGTGTGTGCGGACAGAAACCGAAAACAAAGCCCATTCAGGAACGAAAAACTTCATGGAGACGGCACGTGATCATAGCTACACTTCCCTCGCTCTCTCCTTTTCTTCAGGAGAGATCGTGTGGCTGGAACAAACCATCGTCATGTAGGTATCAAGTAAACATGTACGCTGCAGTAATAGCCCCTCATATAAGACGATCTGCAGTTGGAGTTGCGTCCCGGAAGTGCGGTGCATTGAGAATATGCCTTTTAAAGTTGTTCGGCGTTTATTGCCGGCGCTTGTACCCATTATTTTGTAGGCCGCAGTGCAGACCAAGCATTTTCTTTAATGCTTTGTTTTTGCTATGCACGCAGGGAGGACATTTAGGTGTCTGGACGTTCTATTTCCTCCAAACATTAACTTTAATGCCTCGCATACTAGTTCGAGCAACTTAGATAACGAGAACGTAGATGTAAACATGGTACATTTTGCGGGCGCACCGCATTCAACCGAGCGACATGATTGTTTCAGGTGGCAGATAACGCTAGCAGATAAAGAAATAGTGAGATAAAGTTAGGTGGAATAAGGAATACTTATGTCCATTTGAGGGCCTCACATACGGGACAACTTACAACATCGAGAACTAGGTCTGTCACGTGAAGAAAACCTTCGAGCAGAAACAAAAGCAGGTGGACCCGGGCAAATTTAAATGCCGCATAATATACTGTATGTATTCTTAAGGCATGTACACAGTATCGAAAACATGTACGCCGCACTTGGGTAGCTGTAACATACATGCAGACAGACGAAAAAAATACTTCCGTTAAAGGCAGCCATGAACACCGGGCGATTGAAAACACCCGTACGTCCTGGAGCCGAACGACCGAAGAAACCCATAAGAGGGTTTTATCTTTGGGGTGCTTAACGGTCCGAGATAAGAACTTCGATGTTCAGCGATGCGTGCAGAAAAATTGTCTCCATCTTTAATGTGAGAGACAGTTGTTGGCCGCACGTTCAAGCTGCTCGTGATGTCGTTAAAGTCACGGTGGTTTGCGCGAATATATCCGAAGTGCTCCTGATGTTGTTTGCTTTGCTTGCTTGTTTGCTTAGCCTTGACAGACAAGGAAATATGTCTGGAAGTGGCTTAGGTGGGACACCAAGAAAAACATCGGGGGTTTCTACAACGATTCAGCGTTACGTGTGAATGATTACCCCTTTTATCTTCTAGGATTGCAAACGTATGAAAAAGCCATCACTCTATTTACTTAGACATTCAGATGAAATGTAATGTAGCTAGACTAAGAGAAGAATATGTTTGTAAATATTAAACTTGTTTTAGGACATAACGTCCTATCCATAAGAATGTGTAGCGAACTTTAACAACACCTATTTTGAAAACACTATTGCTCGCATATTAATGGCCTGCTCGCCATGACTTGTGCTCAGCAATACGATAAAAAGAACACGACTGAGTGCGTGACCTAAATAACATTTTTTCTAGCAATCCTGACAACAAAGTGAACGTGAAGCACAGGGTTAGTTTGAGTCGCTCTGCGTCAATAAGGCAATATCCCATTTTCTCATAACGTAATGTGGATACGTTCTTTATGCATTGCAGGCCACTTAACATAATGGACTGCGGACAGTTATTATCAATGAGGTTGATTTTGAAGCCTATTTCGCAACCCAGTGTCTCTTCAAGGAAGTTTTTTCAGTACAGGACACCACGTCACGACGTGGTGCACTACTGTGCTGTTATAAGAAATTGTGGCGTTGCAGTAGCAAGATGACACCGTGGAGACAGGACAACCTCTTGCCATGTTGTCTTGGGTAACACCTTAAGAAAATGTCTTGACCAAGCACTGTCAAGACGTTTGAAAGCAAAGTCTCCTCGATGTTTTCACTGTCGATGAAGCGTTGAATTCACTTAAAATATACGCATTAAATTCTCACGTGCGTGCGACGTCTTTGGGTTAAACTGGAAACAATATATATTGCACGTAGAACAGCGACAATAAAATTCACCAGCAAATTACAGGAACATCTGCAAGCATGCGAAACATCAAAACTAGAAGAGGAGTTCAGGGGACGATGGAGGTTTGAATAGATGAACAGATTGCTAAAGAAGACGGAGGTCATGGAATGTCCCTGGAGCCAACGTTTCGAGAAGCACACTTGTCTTCGTCAGGACGGTGTCCTTTCGCCAGGACGACGTTGGCTCCACCGAAATTCCCTGTTCTACCTCGTTTTTAACGATCTGTTCATCCATACGGAACACAGAAGATGCGTTAATTGCGGTTACGACTCCGGTGAGCTCGTCAAAGTGTAATCGGCGAACATCCTCCTGTAGCGTCAAATACGAACGAAAGTATAATTATGAACCCTAACCACGAGTTGTTCGTGCTTTGAAGCTGTCTTCAATTGTTTCCAGTTGTGACTGTCGTTTGATGCCTTGTTCGCTCACGATATCACTGACCTCAGGCCCTTGACAGTTACGTCACAATTTGAGATAAAGTAGCATCATCGTACGGTTCGGCATTTTTTCGAGGCTGGAAACTGGCTTGTACTTTTTGTCTTCCAGGCAAGTTAAAAATAAAGGATCTTTGGTAGCTCTAGATGTCAGCCACAATTTAATGTGTTTTACCTTAGGAAATAATGGGGCTACTCACACAGTAGGGCTCGCAGGGTAGCAAACCGGAGATTAATATTTGGTTAAACTCCCTGCCATTCCTCTAAATCTCTCTCTCTCAGAGTATCCTCAATGGCTGCCGAAGGCCAATCGAGTCTTTTGGGTGTCTGATATAAATGTCAGCATAAACCGAAACTATACACATAATAATAATAATAATAATAATAATAATAATAATAATAATGCTTTATTGAGCGAGTAATCAATCGTGTACAGAACAGACCTCCCAGTAGCGTAGTGGGCTTGAGGGGCAGACCAGACAGGCAGCATTTACGGAAGGGAATGAGGCACGTGAAGCATGCAAATCTGCAGAAACGTCTATTATTTCTTTCACTTTATTGGCAGAATTTATGCGGGAACATGTAGCAAAAAGAAAATGAAAACTAAGATGACGTCACTTACGCTTATGTGTAAGCTTATCTGTCGCGTACGCTTATGTGCACTCGTGCGCTGAAACTTGTCATTAAAGGGCGAATCAATCCTGGCCTACTCGGAGATTTCCGGACGCCGGCGAATCCACGTGGTTTGTTAAGAGGCACGAGAAAGTGCGAGAGAACGCTAGGCCCCCTCCGTTGATTCACGAAGATGCGAGAGGACTGGCGTTTTTGAGGATCACCGGCCTCCAGGGCTCGGCACCCGAGATTGATCGCGAGACAGGGAGCGGTGGCTAGTAGTGGCGGCGGCGTTAGCGACGGTACTTCGCGCGCGCCCTCGCTGGCGCCGCAACGCGGCCGATACTGGCGTTAGGCACCACGCCGGCGGCGCACCACGCGCGAGAACCCCATCGGCGGAGCGCAGCCCGCGTCTCGTCGAGCGATGGCCATCCGGTGAGTGTCGGACACGCTCGAAAGAGACGACGCCGTTCACTCGGATGCGGGCCCACCAGCGCGCCGTGGGGATTTCAGGGGAAACTGCGCGCGAGAACCATGTTCTGGAAGGGGGATAACCGGGAGGCTGTGCTGCTTGACTGTTTTTCCATTTGGTGGAGGAGCGGGAGAGAACTAGTGTGGTTACGGGCTAAGGGTGACGCCGGTGAGTGGGAAGTGGGGACGAGTAACCCGCGATCCGTGGTGTCGGACGTCCTGAACGGGGATCTTCACACCCTGCCGACGGAGGACACCGCTGTGCTATTTCCCCAATGCACATTCGCATGCCCGGAGTTGTTACGAAACTGCATGTTGTGAACGTCACAGTGGAACGAGCGTATTCGCAGTCAGACCTTTCTTATTTTGGGTAGATCATACTTGAAAGTGACTCCGTGGTTTTCGCATCGGCACTTCTGCAGTACAAGGGAGGCATGAAAAGAATATTTGGGCTTTCTACGAGTATTCGTTCGTGGCACTTCGTCGAAAATGTTTTATTCAATCACAATCGTCGTAAAACCACTCGCATTGATGCTATGACGACAGCCTGTGAATCATGCGAGAACGAATGGCAGCACGAGGTTTAAGGTATACGATAGGGTCACGTGACTTCTGCGGCTCAAACCATCGTGATTCTCGCACTCAACAAATCGAAGATTTCTCCCGATTGCACCCCGCGAATGCTTCAGAGATTGCGGGCACGTCCTGCACACTGATTTGTTGACTTTCTTTTTTCCTCATCCCTCATTACTATGTCGTATGCACGTCTTGCGCTATTGTTAACATTTGTGGACCTTACTGCTAGCAACTGCGGCATGCCTGAAGACATGATGCACTTGTGTGACCGAGGAAGAATGTGTCCAGTTCATTTGCTTTACTAATTCGTACGGAAGCGCCGATCGCTTTAGACAGCAACCACGCTTTTTCGCGCGTTCATGCGAGCAAGGCTGCTCGCTACATTGTTGATAGTATGCATCCGGACGGCATTTATTTCTTTCTTACCTCCGATTTTGCGGAATTACGTAACTGCGACGGGCCTTGTCTGCGTGTCGTTGTGTGAAACTGCATGACCTGCGTTACACTCATTTGCTCGACGTTTAATGTAATCCGACCGTTTTCCTAAGCGCTGCATGCTGCTTGTGTAAGTACGGGTTACACATCTCGTCGTCGTCGTCGTCGTCATCATCATCATCATCATCATCATCATCACCACCTCCACCACCACTATCATTATCTATATCCGCTTATCTTATGTCCACTGCAGGACGAAGGCCTCTCCCAATGCTCTCCATCCTTTAGTGTCCCACTCTAGCTCATTCCATTTGATGCCTGCGAATTTCTTTACCCCATCTCACTCTCCATTGTCCAAGGCTACGCTTACCCTCTCTTGGCATCCATTCCGTCGCTCTAACCGGCCATCGGTTATCTAGCCTTCTCATCACTGGCATGCCCATGTCCATCTTTTCTTTCTGTTCCGTTCAAGCTCAAGTTTATTAATTCTCAAGGTATAATACAACAGAAGAAAGTATACAGAAAGAGGTCCCACAGTTAAAAAAAAAACTGCAGCTTGACCTCTTGTTAATAATTACAGAACAAAACTATATATACAATGGTTGAAAACAATATACACGAAAGTTACATATTGCTTACAATGATAAAGAAGCATGTAGCAGCACAATATTTCATTGCAGAACATGCGATGAAATATTGTGCTACTTCATGCTACATTGTTTATGTCGGCGACCCTTGCCTGTTTCCTGATCCATTCGGCTGTCTTCCTGTCTGTCAGTGTAACGGCTATCATTTTTCGTTCCCTTCGCCGCTGTGTGGTTCTTAACTTCCTCTCGAGCTTCTTCGTAATTTTCCAAGTTTCTTCCCCGTATGTTAGTTCTGGCAAATTCAGTAGTTACATATTTCCCGTTTGACTATAATGGTAAGTTTCCGTTTATGAGTTGCGAATTTGTCCCGTAAGTGCGCCACCCCATGCTTATTCTACGGTGGATTTATTTACCATGAGTGGGTTCCCCGGTCCGTAGCTGCCCTAGATATATGTATTCTCGTACGACTTTCAATGTCTCGTTTTCAATCGCGAAGACACGTGCGTTTTTAAACCGTACCACCTAGCATTGCCTTTGTTTTGGGCATGTTGATCGTTAATCCTACCTTAGCCCTTTCCCGGCCTAAGTCTATAATAATCTTCTGCATTTCGTCGCCATCATTGCTGAAGAGTACTATGTCGTCGACAAAGCGTAAGCTACTCACAAATTCACCGTCAATCCTTAGTCCTCCTTTTTTCCAAGTCTAGTCCTTTAACAGTTCTTACAAACATGCATCGGAGAAATTTTATATCCTTGCCTGCGCTGCATGCCGCTTTCCGTATTGGTATTTTCCTGCTCTTCCTAAGGAGAAGTAGGGTAGTTGTAGTCTTCATATGTCGGCTATAGTATTTATGTAGCTATCACATATTCGTTTGCCTCCCGAACTGCTTGTATCGCTACCGAGTAAAAAGCCTTTTCGTAGTCTATGAAAGCCATATAGAGGGGTTTGTTGTATTAAGGAGATTTCTCGGTTACTTTATTGATGAATTGATCACGTGAAGGTGGGCAATAGTATAATAACCTTTTCTCAACCCTGTTTGCTCTCTTGGTGGGTTAAATTCAAGTGTGGCTCTTATTCTATTCCAGATAACTTTTTAAATATGTTTGGGCAGTGCTGATAGTAGACTGACCGACTTGTATTTCATCTCCCCTCTTGTGTAATAATAGAATATTTGATTTATTCCAACTTACTGGTACATTTGAAGATTCGAGACATTGTGTATAGTGTCGCGAGCTTTCTAGTTAGGAAGTCTCCTCCATTTTTGATCAAGTCAACGGTTTTGTCGTCTTCTGCAGCCTGTCTCCCGCGGGCCATGCCCTGAAATGCTTTCCTAACCTCGTGCGCAGTGACGAACGGAACTTCGCTGTCCTGATCGACGCTTTTACACTGATGGTGACTTGTCTAGAATTTAAGCTGTAGAGTTCAGAATAGAAGTCCTTGGCCACCTTGGCTGTATCAGTGAAGTTGCTAACGATGAAGCTCAAAAGGACAGAAAGTTGAGCGAGTTGGTAAGGGTCCATAGTCAGAAGAAGACGTTCGTGTTGTTCACTTCTTCCCCTTGTGCCCGTATCTTGCACGCCTCTTCTTCTGATTACTAACGATGTTGCCCTGCCTATCTTTCACTGGAAACTTTATGTTCTTTCCCGCACAAAGCTCCCTTTGAGTTGTTTTGCTGCTGACTCCTTTTCTGACGGCTCCTTCTATTTCTTTCACGTTATGGTTGCGTATGTCAGTGACTCTACTTCTGTTCACAGCTTGGAGAATTCTATCTTACCTCTTGAGTTAGTTATTCTCATCTGTTGGCGTTGTTTGATGAAATTTGTGGGAGTTTGCGAGAGATTATTCACATCTTGTCTCGGTGCTTTGCCTCCTACTTCGATTGCGGCTTCGGTGATCGAGCCTAGTAATGTTTTCGTTCATCTTCCTTATGTCCTCATTTTATTTCTGTCCTGGAGCCTCATACTTATTCTTAAGTGCAATTTCAAATTCTTCTGTTCTTGCTCTGACGACATCGAAGTTGTCCGTTTCCGTACGAGCAACTTTGTTCTTTTCCTCTTGAGATTGAGAGTTATCTTTGCCCTTACTAGTCTGTGATCACTAATTTTGATCTTACCAACCACTACTATGTCTTGTACTATACCTGGTTCACTGCTTAGTATGAAATCTATTTCGTTTTTTGTTTCCCTGTTAGGGTTCTTCCATGTACATTTCCTTGTTCGTACGTTTTCTAAAGAATGTATTCGTTACACAGAGTCGACTTCTTTCTGCGAATTCGACTAGCATGTCCCCTCTATTCTCCTATCGCCGAAACCAGGGTTTCCCAATCGACGGGCGGCTGCGGTAATTGCTTTACTTGCAAAGCACGCGTACGGGTGCTAGCGCTTCGGCGTTCTTTCGCAACCCCGGTTGGAACATTGCAGCGTGCGCTGATGCGACTCCGAAAACGAGCTCGCCAAGAAATGCCAACGCTTTTAACCCGTGTGAGGCCACGCAGAAGCAGAATGAACATTTCCGGCGTCCGCGCTTCACTTAATCAACTTAACGTGCCCTGCAGCCTCAAAGTGCCTGCCGTCACCGCGCACCGACTCTGCTGTTTTACCTGTAAATGAATAGTCGCTCCCTGCACGCGGCATGCCAAAGTGCTAATTTGTCGAGGTTGTGCGTGTACCTGGCTTTAGGCCACTTTGTGTCTGCTCGAGAGGATAATTATCGAAACCTGTTGCGACACTGTTTCACTTTAGCTATTACTAATAGTGATTGACGTGGTTGGACGTGGCGAAACCGCGACGTGATTGTGGAGACACGCAGTACAATATGGAAGGACCCGGATATTCCGACCACCTGGGGCTTTTTAAAGCACGCAGTGCAAACGCACAGTACGCGAAGTCACTGTCATTCCGGGTCTGTCGATAACGCGGCCGCCGCGGCCGGGTTTAAACCCACGACCTTTTGGGTCAGCAGTCGATCACCACGACCACTAGGACAACGCAGCGGATCAACGTACTTTTGGTTATTCGGAACATCCAACGTTTCACACAATCATTATTCTTTAGTCATGCTACGTTTGCGCACACTTTGACATTCACACTGTCTAAGGCATTAGACTTGTAACATGAAACAATGCGCCACGTGTTGTACTAGCATTTAATTACCATCATCGCTTTCACTCGAGATTTTCCTTACAAAAATGCCATATATGGCGATATCAGGAATTGGGCATATGTGGCTATATATGGCACGTGCCCGTATGTTGCCGTACTTGCCCCGATCGCAATAGAAGCATATGTGGCAATGAAATACACACACGAGGAATGCCATGCAAGAGTCTGATATGTATTGGGCAAGTACGGCCACGTACGGACACGTGCCATATATAGCCAGATATGCATATATGGCCATATATGCGTATCTGGCTATAGATAGCAGGTGTCCGTATTTCATTCCTCGTGTGGTCTTTTATTGCCACATATGCTTCTATTACAATTGGGGCAAGTACGGCAACATACGGTCACGTGCCATATACAGCCAGATATGCCCAATTCCTGATATCGCCATATATGGCATTTTTGTAAGGGTTACCCGCCGCGCTACTATAGTGGTTACCGTGCTTGAACCCGATGCCCCCGGTGGCGGTCGAATTTCTATCAGAGGTGAAATGCTGCGGAGCCCCCGCACTTTGTCGTTTCTACTGGCGTTGAAGAAGCCCACGTTGTCTGAATTATTCGAGCCCTCCACTGCAGCGTGCCTCTTAATCATGCCGTAATGTTGACGCGTAAATTACCGGAAATAATTATACTTATTCGCTTGAAATTGTCTGCAAGCGTGCTTACGGGGCAAAGGTTCTATGCGATGCAAGAGAGGTCGCATTCTTGCGAAATGTTGTACGTGCAAGGGAAAATATAGACGCTAGCAAATGATCCAGTTCGTTGCCTTCCTGCGAGTGTTGCATGCGAAAACTACTTTTTTTTTAACTTTCTTTCTTTCTATTCCCCGAGGGAACGCGGATGTAATTAAGTATTCATGAAACGAACAGTGCCGGGCGATAATGTGGCAGAGTGGCCGCGACGTTCTTTATAAAACGTGGTCTACCTCGTTAATGGGTTTTTAACCTAATGAATCATGCAAGTGGGCGATCGGGCCGCGTACGACTTCCAATACCCTTTCTGTCCTAGTACTTTCTGACCGGTATATGGTTGTCGACGATCATTTTTACTTAATGCACGTTGTGAAAACGCAGCCGAAGTAGGAAAAGCAGGATGAAAAGAAGAAATAAAAAAGAGGCGGTAAATATTACCTGAAGAAGGGAAGAAAATGACGCTTAGTGTCTCAAACATGCGAGGTAATTATCAGGTACGCCGTGGTAATTTATCAGGCACGCCGTGGACTCGCATGCCAATTGGAGCATATGTGCTTCCTTAAAGCTGATACAGTGATATAAGAAAACCTGGAATTTTTCATTACAGTCTCATCAAAACTCGGTGCGGCCTGCTAGCATATAGGGTGCTGTGTTGGATTTCTACGCTGAATAAGTGCTGCCTGCGTTCACTGCGGCAGCGAGGAAGCGATTGCTCACGTCCTCTGCGATTGCCCTAGGTACTGTTCCCAGCGACAGTCTCTCGCCACAGAATTGTCACGCCTTGATGGTCGACCGCTGTCTGAGCAAACCGTATTGGAATGCCGGAACGATAGAGTCTCGCAGCAGAAAGCCACGAAAGGAGTGCTCATGTTCTTGCGAGCAAAGGGCCTCGTTAACCGTCTCTGACACTGCCGTGTTTGTGTGTGTGCGCGATTTGACCTCTCTCTCTCTCTCTTTCTTTATTCTTTTTCCATCCCTTTCTGTCTCCCTTCACCCCTTCCCCAGTGCAGGGTAGCAAACTGAATATTTTTCCTTCCGGTTAACCTCCCTGCCTTCCACCCATCATCTCTCTCTCTCTCTTCTCTACGCTGAATGATGGTTTCTGGGGCATTACGTTCCAAACCACATTATGATTATGAGAAACGCAATATAGGAAGGCTCCGGAAATAATGACCCCGGAGGTGTTCTTTAAAATAGAGTGCGCGCTGACGTCACACAGCACACGAGCCTCAGCTCGCGTAATCTCTTACGCAGATATTGTTTCATACCGATCCGAAATTTGTGCATACTACTGAGAACCGCAGAGAATGCGTAAATATCTGGGCCGGAATTGACAAGCCTTTTCTTTCGTAAGTGCTTTTTCATTGGCCATACGGCCTCTCTAACGATATGCGCAGCACCAGGATTGGCTGAAGTTTTCTCTTACGAATATTTTTTATTGTATGTTGTGTTTGCTGTGAATACGGGCCCCTACTACGGGAAGTAACAGATAGTTTGTAACGATGCCGAAAATCTACGCGAACCTTTGTTAATTTGAAAGCGTTTAAAGGGCCAGGAGAACAGAGCCAGCTTAAGCAGGAGCGTGCGAAACGGATTCACTGATTTGGTCATGCACTGCAAAGGCAGTGATGCCATTTCATTTGCAGTTAACGCACGAATTCTCTGCAAAAATGTTGGTCATGACTTTAGTACCGGAAAGTAATAGAACCTTTTTGTGACCACAATAAATTTGCAAACGCGCTATCTGTAATAAAAATATCGTAAAAATATTATCTTTCGTGCGATGGAACATAAGCAACAACCTATGATGATTATTATACTCCTTTTCTAGAACGTCGTTCCATGCTGTAATAATTATTGACGCGCATTGCTGTTTTATGAACAGCGATGACCATCCTTTTGAAGGTGCTCTGATGTACTGGTTTGCGCAAAGAACTGGCGACATATTTTCTTAGCAACAACAATGTGTATAAGCCTCTCAGTTAAAAAGAAAAAAACAACAAAAGAATTCCTCTGTTCTCACTGAAATTCAGGATGAATTTGTAAATCTTTACCGCAATAAGTAAACAACGAAATTTGTGCAATTAACCTGCTTACGGAATACGTACAAACGCATCCCTCTAGCGCCCGTGATGTGCGCGCCTGTCGGTTATTACAGAAGCCGTGACGTCAAGGAAGGAAATCCATCACCGCCTCCTGTCGGAAGCACTCGAAGCCATGAAAAACGCGAACGCGTGGCTTTCGAACCGACCCCGTTGCTCCCATCGGAATTCATTGGGTATTCATAAGTGGCAGGGAGCGTTTGAAGAGCTTCCGTGTTCCCCTATTGCGGTTTTAGATGGCGTGGCCGGTTGATATCCCGTATGGCTTTTTCCAGAAGGAAGGGCAATGTATTCAAAGCATATGCGCTTACTAATACGCAGTCTCCTGATACGCAGTCACGTGATCTCATTCCTCAAAAAAGAAAAGAGTACACATCTTTATTCCGCCTCTTCCATCTCAATAGCAATAAATAGACGCATCTGCAGTCCCCTAGACATATTGCATAGCACAATCTCAATTTAGGGAATTGAAATTGCTCCAGCCACAGTTTAAAGAGAGCCTACGTTTTTATTGAAACAGAGGTATTTGGGAAAGAGGCTTTTGCTGGAGTTCTGGCACATTCAACACACACCTGCCAACGTGGACCGATCGCCGGGAACAGCGCCTTCGGTATACGTTCACGGTCTCCGAAACGTGAGGGAAAGGGAAAGCCGGAGCCGTGGTGAGATGTACAAGGACGCGGCGACACTTCCGTGACCAACACAGTCACCCCTTAAGAAAGGACAGAGTCGGTCCCGAAACGTCGGGCTCTCTTTAAATTGCGGCTCCGGGAGCGATTTTAACTTCCTAAATTTCCTACCCAGCCAGACAGATTGCTGTCGAAATGTTTACATTTAAACCATCTCAAGTTGAAGTATTACATTCTTGCTGCTTTTTAAGTTACTCCGGTCGCCCGATCTCTTGAATGCCCTCTGGGGTTTTACGTCTCAAAACCACGATGTTTATATGAGAGACATCGTAGTGGAGGACTCCGGAAATTTCGACCACCTGCGGTTCTTTAACGGGCACTGACAACGCTGAGTGTACACGGGCCTCAGCCGCCCACACACAGCTATTGTTTCGCGTTGGTGTATAAGCCTAATCTCTACACGAAACTACTACACATGTTAGGTTCTTCAACGAAGTGTTTTAGCGCACAGATGAATTATTACCTCTGGCTTATTAAATATAGAATCGTCTCGTAATCCAGCGTTTGACGTTCCGTATGTACAAGGCTCACAGCCTTGAGGTTGCTGTTGCAATTCTCTTTTACGCATTGGACAATCTTGCCACTAGCACTTGTCCAGTAGCTTGCTGTTGGAGTTATTAGAGGTGCCTATTGGGTATTTGCAGCAAAATAACTTATGCGTGCAAATGCTTGCGATTGGATGAAGAATGAAGAGTTGCGTGAATGGTGCTTGATGCCAAAATCGGTGCGGTGTATGGTCAATATTTTTTAGCTTGTTTTTGTTGCGTCTCCCAATAAGGCGTACAAGCTGTGTTGCCGTTGCAGCATTGGTCGCACATGTACCACCATAAGGGAACGGACAAAATTCTGTCGCACACTATTGGAATGGAAGTTGAACAGTAGGCTCCAGTCAGCCATTCACGAACTCCTTATGTCGTTTACAGCTTCTCTAGCTGCAGTGGTCTTTATTATTTCCCAATAGGAACGCTCACCCAAATGCAGCTTCCGCTGTACATTATAGGCTGATTTACTGAAAACATATTGCTTCAACATATCCGCACATACAAGATATGTGTGATTTTGCGCATAAACTGAGAAATAAATTGACTTTAATAGACATTCACTGTCCGTAAAAGAAAATGAAAAGGTTTCGCCTAAAATGCACGCGAAAGCCTGTGCTAATGCAGTGCAATGTCACCTCGACTGCACTCGCGCATTTGACAATTAGTTTCTTTTTAATTGGACGTCAGAGTCTCAGCAAAAGGCCGCTTCGTCCCTTGAGGTGCGTATTGTGGCTGGAATGTTAACCTACCGAAGTTATCGCGTAGTGATATGCCGTGCATCACATCCAAGCCTACGCCAGGCATCATAAATATCGTAGCAGACGACGACAGCAGACGACGGTTTGAGCGAGAGGCCAAGCATGTGATTGGTTAGAACGAGGCAACTCTCTACAGCAGGCCATTTTATGACGTCACTAAAACGATGTCACTCACTTCTTTCACCGCGCACTTCTGTGGTGGTCGTCACATTATCCCCCTCGCACATAAGAGAATTTTTCATATCACCGCAAAGAACACGGAAGTATTTTTTAAGAGCTCTCTTAAGGCGGAAAGAGCATCATGGCGACGTAAACACAGTATGTGGGTGTTGTTTCGTGGTAACGTTTCTTGCTTGAGCTCCTCTACGATTCCATGGGATGTGTTGTTAATGCCGTCGCTTTTCCGGTGCGTGAAAGTTTTGTGAAAACCATCGCCAGTGTCTCTATTTGAGCGGTGAACACTGTTGAAGCCTCTGCCTTTGTGCTCGTGAACAGGGAACCGCGGTCAGTGTGCCGCCGTGGGCTCACATTTAGGAAGCCTGCATTGTGTGTTTGAAGACCGGTCAGTTCGTTTGCCTTGCTTTGTGGTCGCTTGTTTTTGTGGCGTTCGCCGTTTCGCATCGACTGTGTTTGGGCGCGTTACTTCAAGGATAACTCCGTGTTTAGAAAGATACGACCTAGGCGTGTGCGTAGGTGCTGTGTCGACACTTCGAAGACTTTTGAAGAGGCAGAGACCATGTGGAAGCAGTGCAACAGGTAACATAATTGTAGACTTCGCTACGCTTTGCCTTTGTGTCCTTCCACACCGTCACTTTGCTTGCGTTAGCGGCTAATGTGCGGAACCTGAAATAACACACGGATACGTTCTGTTGTGCATTTTTTATTTTATTTATTGACACTCTATGGCGTACAGGCCAAAACAGGAGTTTCAATATTAGGCACAAATGCAGTTGTTAATAAAAAATGCAAAGAGATTGTAGTTTCTTTCACGGAACTTAAAAAAAACCATAAAAATTCAGAAAGAAACGTAATGAAATATGTGCACGAGGGGCTATTTAACGACACACATATCAACTTGTTCAGCAGAACACTCAACAAGACAATGCTTTCGAATATATAAATTGCTATTGCGACACTATTAAACGACATTAAGTACAATCGGTAAAATTACTCAGCAAAGCCCTTTCAAGGATTTTAACCTCATTGAACGTTGCAACATCGTGCGGTAACCTGCTGCACGCATCGATAGCCTACACAATAAAGAAGTTTTTAAAAGAATGTGTGTTGTGTCTCAAAGGCTGCACGTAATGTCTGGGGCCACTGCGTGAAAGTGATGTGTCAATAATTAATATTTTGGCTATTTCGGTTTCATATTTCCCATACAATATCTGGAAAGGAAACATTCAGGCTGTTGAAGCGCATTCTTTCCTGCACATTAGGAATCGATGCTTGCGCAGCTCTTTCAACGCCGTTACCGACTGCGTTCGTTTGAATGAGTTAAAAACAAATTGTAAAGCCCTATTTTGAACGCGTTCACATTTAGCAATGTTTCTGCGTGTGTGTTGTTTCCATATCGGACATGCGTATTCCAGCAATGGCAATATTCTAGTCTTATATGCTACAAGGTTTACCTCAGTTGTCGCATGACTTAGGTACGACGAAGCATCCACAGTTTATTTTGTGACACTGTCAAAAGCGCAAAGATTTCGGTGGCGGAAAAATTCGGCTTCAGCGCTTTCGGCATGGCGATGGCTAAACAGCAATCGGGTATGTCAGAGGCGTCTGAAGTTCGCGCACACACGGAAAATTTCGTTTCGGCTATTGAGGAGCTTAAAATAGCAGTTGGCCAATGCTCTCACGTCGCTGGCGATAAACGCTCTCTCCCTCTTAAGGCGCTTAGCACTCAATGTCGGCATAACGTAATAAAAAAGAAGTAAATTAACTTGTGCAACGAAAGGAAGCTATGGAAGGCTCTTTCTGCGCGTGCGCACAAAAAAAAAGGGGGGGGGGGGGGAGGTGACGTCTCGCTTTTCATGATTTCTGGGGCTTAACCTCCGAAAACCACTCAAGAATTATGATAGACGCCGTAGTGGAGGTCTCCGGAAATTTTGACCACCTGGGTTCTTTAACGTGCTCTGACATCGCACCGCACACGGGCCTCAACATTTTGCCTCCATCGAAATGCAGCAGCCGCGGGACGGGATTCGATCCCGCGACCCTCGGATCAGCAGCCGAATACCATATCCACTAGACCACCGTGGCGGGGCCTTGACTCCTTTTTGTTACTTCGTTAACTGCATGCGCCGTCATTTACAAAAGCAGCACTTACTAACGTATTAAAGATACAAACACTACCTAAATTAACGAATTTCTCAGTGAGTCATGAAATAGCTGTAGTATTCAAAAATCTGATAACTAATTTATTCAAAGTGGGCCTATTTATAAGCATATGTATCTTTCGGTATGTCGGATTTATTGAAATCCATCCATGGCTTCAATTTCACACATCACGTGGAGGATGCATTTTTGGAACTTGTTTGTCAAGCCGAACAGCTTTTATATGGCCTCAAAAGCTGCATCGATGTTTGTTCTAAGATTTTTT